>JACJUY010000308.1:189530-214475 GCA_014220935.1 Platorchestia sp. MABIK
ATGATATCAAAATCATTACTGTAGCTTGAAAACTGTAGGAGGAGATGCATTTTGAAACCCCCAAAGTCAATTGTTTACATTGTTTACATTATAAGCAAAACAAAGAAACATAAACAATTTTAATTAAAAATTTTAAAAAAATTTTGGTTCAAGTTAGACCTTTGAAATCATTATGGAGTAATACAGAGACATAGAAAATGGCATAGCAACGTCGCGCCGTGAAGAAACAGCCAAGGGGGGAGGTGTAACGTGATAAAATACCACTTCCCCCTCCCCTCCCCCCCATTCTTCAAACCCCCGTAGCGGGCGAACGAGTGAACGTACGAGTCTCATTTTTTCACAGGATGTAACTGACCTCATACACTTCCTATAGCAGCAATAATCTTTATTTCTCAAATGTTCTCAAAATCCTGCATTCCTATGGAGGACGCTCTCCAAACCAAGTTTCAGTTAATTATGTTTGCTACTGAATGTGTAAAATGAGAGGGAGTTGGAAACAGCAATTATGATGAGTAATAGATACGTTGATTGCATTTGTTTCAACGTTAATAGAAAATAAATTTCATTCAGAGTCCTCGTCAGTGTACAACGTACATCTTCATTTGGGAACACGGTTTGAGTACTCTTAAATACTCCGTACACTGAACACACGCAAATTTAAAATAGTAGACATTCACAAACAAAATTGGTGAATTGAAAAATTGCTCACAAGGAAACAAAAAATAATAAAACTATTTTTGCACCTAACGATTGTCTTCCTAACGAAAACTGCAAGTCATAATAGAATCTCTGTAGATAGGCTCAACACAGACGACAGATCTCGGCACCAACAACAGAGGTCATGAGGTCCTTGGTACAAACCGCACATCTTACGTGGGCGCGCAGAGGAGTGAACACGATCGCGCCGCCAGCACTCAGTGGGCGCCCTATGCACCGAGCTCCGACGCCTCAAATACTTGGCATTCTCCGATCAGAGCCGAGGTTTAATGGAGACAGCGCGTGGGGATGCGACTACAGTGTCACGCTCAGAATTATTGTACGAAGCAAATATAAATGGGAGCGTCACAGCGCTATTTCTGCTCATTACTGGGCTTGCAAAAATTGAAAAAAATGTGAATGCGGGATCATGATTTCATCGTGACCGCGTATATTTACGAATATTTTTACTTGCGTTATTACAGGCATGCGTAATTACATAGATTCTCCAAAATGATCAGCAAGATCCCTCCTCGAAGATTTAATTAGTCATGAGTTTTCTAAAATCTCATCCCCGACTATACTTCTGATGTTTTAGAATATTGCTCAGGGAAGATAAGCTCAAACTAAGACATTATCTCAGGGCTGCCCCGAACGTATAACATCTTGGTTGGAATACGTGTTGCTTCTGCTACCGCACCAAGCACCTTCATGCCTTCCGACTCTAACGACAGCTATCAAAGACATCTTCAAACTTCACTTTCCTCTACGTATCTCGCTAGAAATTAACTTGTCTGGTATAATTTCCTCGTATGTATTCATTAATAGGTAATACATTCGCTTGAACATAATTTGATAAATCTTAGGATGATAATAAATATTTTACTTTCACACTAATCAAACGAACACGTAACGATTAGGTGGTTCCCTCATACAGTGTGCTACCGATGCTCTTTGACGTTTGTAGTCATAAGTTCGGCTCTTCGACGTAAGGGTGAAGATTGTTATTTCCAAACAATCTTTCAACGTCAATTTGGTTGTTCAAAACCTAAATTATACAACTATCAACCATCCCATGGAGCTGTACTCCAGCTCCTTTTGTAGACGATTCCGTGAAGTGGAATACTCATCGACTGATACTTCCTGAAATATATCCAGTGAAAGTTCTCGGTTAACTCTAGAATCCATCCGTCTCAACTTGGCGTCCATGTCTCTAATATTGTGACATGGCGTCTCAACATTTGCGTCTGCGTCCATCTCCAGTCTGGAGATGGACATCTCTTCGAATGAAAAGATGAGTTGACTCATTCAATTTATTTCTTGTCTTAAATTGCCTCATATGAAGTCATTGCTTAGAACCAAACCGATAGTGAAGTGTGTGTGTAAATCAGTAAATACGGTTAGTAGCTTCTTGTAATAAATCTCAGACATTTATAACAGTGTATTGCTACCAATTTGCCTGAAAGGAAATGAAGAGGATGAATAATTTATGAATAAACAGAGATAATATTGAAATGAATACCTCCGGCAAGCATGATGTGGTACATAAGATCACGCTTACCATTCCAAATCACCAATTTAGGTCTTTACTTACGAAGCCAATTTTCATTTCATTAAAAACAATCCACAGATTCACATGATGGTGGCAGTGACACGTTTAGCATTGATTTGAAGATGAGCATGACTAAATAATGCAATGAAAAGAAAATGAATTATTTTTTTAATGAAAGAAAAATACTAGTCGATCGATTGGCGACGTAAACAGAAAACGAAACTTTTAGCCGACCACGGAGCACAACGAAATATCATAGCAGTGAAACAATTCTTCATAAAATGCCTATATTTTATTAATGGTACATTACCTTTATGCCCAACAACTGAAAGCAAAAAAAAGGGGGAGGGGAAGCGTTCGTTACTTACGACTTGATTCATTGAGAAATTCTGGCACAATTCCTAAGCAAGAATGTTAAGTCATAAACGTTAGCAATCAGATGCTAACTTTCAAAGATGAAGTGTTCTAAGAAAAAATAAATAGATCAAAATTGATTTGCTCTAATAGATTTTATTCTTATAGAATAATTTACTCAATTTCTTACAGACAGCCATCAAATACTAACAGTACCCAATAAAACACAAAAATGAACTTGTTTGCTGAATTAACGGGAAAGAAATGAGCCTGAGAATTTATTCTTCTATGACTTCATTGTTTAGAGGCTGATGAGCATTATATATCGTACAATGAATACAATACGATTGTAAAATAAGTAGCAATACATGTGTTTGTCTGAATTAAAACAATAAACTAGAAATTCAAACGGAAATTGAAAAACAATAGTTTCTTCAACGGCTGACAAAGAGTGCTCATTCGGTCGATTTTGATCATTCAGTGCAAAATATTTACACATTTACTACGAACATGAATAAAGAAGAAAAGTCAACATAGAATGGTTAACGACTAGATATGCTCGTATTACTATGATAGTTTTACGTCTCAACACACATGCTTTAACGATCAGAATAGTTTGAAAGAAATTATTCTCAACGAATAATGTTTCTGGCACACGCATTATGTACAAAGTATCGCTAACAATGCTAGAGATATAATAAAATACTAGGTGAGCCCACTAATAACAATACAAGAACACAGAAGCCAATAAGAAAGAGCGGAAGCTAATTATCCCCCGAGGTGTTGGACGATAAATTAGCGCCTCTGGCGAATTCCGCCGAAATGTCCCGGTTTTGATGAATGAAACGAACAGAAACCTACTTTCAGAATGAATCCCGACCAGCAAAGCAAACAGGAAACACCAGAAATTAAATCGACAAAAGGAAAACTAACGTAGAGTTCAT
The DNA here is from genome assembly GCA_014220935.1 of Platorchestia sp. MABIK. Classification (NCBI taxonomy): domain Eukaryota; kingdom Metazoa; phylum Arthropoda; class Malacostraca; order Amphipoda; family Talitridae; genus Platorchestia; species Platorchestia sp. MABIK. The sequence goes on from JACJUY010000308.1 coordinate 193,077, forward strand.
TTCGCGGAAACGCTGCAATTCAGGCGAAGCAATCGCTCTGGAGACAAATTGCGGATATTGTGGATGAAGTCTTATCTCCAGGAGAGCTTAGCCGAGCAGCGCAATTAAAGGATGCATTTTTGCCCGCAGCTTCGGGTTCTCAAGGTTAGCAGACAAATTAGGAACACCTTAATGAGAATAAGCATGTTGAATAGCATGTTTTTCAATAGCTTTTATCAAACGATTTTCGAGACTTTCTGCTCTCACTTATAAGCATTGAGTTGGAAAAAGGACCTAGCAATATATCAGATCGTGTATAACTTCGAGATCTTTACAGAACTGTTTAAGGATGATTTGATGTCTAAAGCTCATACACGTGGACAAAATTTATGGACAACAGAAAAAAGTGAAAAGAATGGAAAGTTATGATGAAGTACAGAGAAAACCTGACGGATAAGTTCAATGATGCTACTTGAAAATGACACAATGAGACAAATTTTGGCAACCTTCGCTTAAAATTGTCGTTTAAATAACACAAAAGCATACATATAAGTACTAGGGAAAAAAAACTGATAGAAACAAGCTTGGACAATGTTAATTGTGGCGTGAATGAAGCGTAAAAGCTTCATTCAACCACCGCACGTAGACGCTAAAACACCTCCGCACGCTTCGTGACATCGTGAAGGTAAAATCAGCCCAAGTGTGATACGACACCCCCGCACAAGACCACAGTAATTTTGCCACGGAAACAAGACGTAACTGCAGAAAGAGAAAGAGGGGCGAGCAGCTCGCTACGATCGCTTCAGCAAGAAGGTATCAATAAATTGAGCGACACGTACCAAGCCTTTATCTCTGCAGGAAGTAGGGTTGTGTTGGGGCAAGCATCTGCAGATAATAGGTCATTTTCAAGCGTACCCCCACCGCCACAACAACCTAAGTGAACTGATCACGCGACTTCAGCATTCCGTCTTTGAGACCTCCTCGACTGCGCCGGGTGTTGCGCATCAAGGAAGTAAGCTATCAAAAACCTGGCACGTGCTAATAAAAACTGTTTCGCTGATCATGCTTATAGCGTGGGAGCAAGGGTGCATTTTGCAATACAGTGCTCGCTCTCAGTTTTTTGACCCGAATTAAGGAAAGTGTCGAGTGTAAAATTATGTGCCTACTATTGAACACACTATGTCACGGAGTGTCCAACAAATCCAGTAGAAAATACCAGGAGCGTACAATAATATGTTTTAGAAGAGTCCCGAAATAGAAAAAAAGAAGCTACACATATTGAGTTATTTTGACCGATGTATACTCTCATTCCTTATGAGCTTAACGCATCATTCAGAAATATTAACTGAGTGTTTTTAATTATTCGCACTCTTAATACTTAGATTATTAAACAGACTCTCATAGCCCAAGCTGTAATTTTCAAGATTTTTATTTCTCAAGTACAAAAACTACGCTGCGTTTAACTTCAACCACAGGTTAATTATGTTTTAAAGCTTTTAATCAATATTTGTTTCAAACAACCTATTTGTACTGCTTCTGTCTTGAAGTACCAAACAAATATTTCATTCTTTATGATCATCTATCATTAGACTATCGCTATTCAGCATTACCTACGTACAGATTTTAACACAACTCGAAAATTTGGTTTTAATGCATTTCAGAGAAGTAATTTGCGCGTGTAATTATTTCTTTTATTTTCAGTTCAAAACGCTTGCAGTAGCCACCTTAAACTTCATCTGAACATTTGTAAGGAATATAATGTTCATTTATTTCACCAAAATTATTTGCCAAATTTTGTAAAAACCGACGCGAATACTGCATAAAAATGAAAATACGACCCTTACAAGACATCAATAAATTATTCTTCTACAACCAAACGCAATAATATTCATAGTAGCGACACCGACAGATGAATAACACAAGGCTGGCAATTCTTGTCCTATCACTATCTGAATAAGATAAGAACGGCGAAAACAGACTATTGTATCTGTAAATAGAGCTATGTAACTACGTAAATAGAGCAGCAAGGAGTAATATTCAGTGCCCTATTGACATTTTTTAAATTATTCAAAAATGAAGCCAAAACCCTAGATTGGATGGATGCTAAGATCGAGCAATTAACAAATGGTTCAGAACGTTGCAGACGTACAGAAATACATTTGGAGCTACGAGATTTGCACAAACAAGGCAGATAGGAGCGGGTAAACAGAATTTTTTTATTTTCAAATCGCGATAAGCCAACATCAAACTTTAATCAAACATCAACAATCTCCGAACATGGACAAAAATCCATCACAGTTCAGAAGTGGCAGCTCTCGCTATAGTCACGAGAATGAGATTTTGAGGATGCAAAATTCGCGGAATTTCCGCGTAATTGTTTAGAATAAAACAGCACCTCGGCGCGGTGTGCGCGACTGTCCAGGCGTGGCAGCAGCACCTGGGGACCGTAACTGTGCTGCGTCATCTCCCAGTAAAAACGAACCCTCACGCAATTTCTCACAAATGAATACTCTTAAGTAGGCTCGGAAGCCGGCAGGATAGTTCAGCTTGTGAATTCATGACCCTAAAAAAAGAAGAGGAAAAGCAGTGTATTAAACCCAGGGAGACGCAGATTAAATCAACATAGTCGCTGCCTACCAAAATAAACCATACACAAAAAGTACGAACTCTAAAGGCATAAGCAAAATGAGAAGAGCAACATGATGAATTTTAAATTAATTCATTACTGAAGATGAAATATCTCACGACTAGAAGAGCTGAGTCAAACAAGGATCGCCTTCGCCTCATCTGCATAAAACTTTGAGCAGTTTTACAGAAGCACGGGGAAAAACTCTGGGATGGTCAAAAGCAGCAGGAGACCGCTTACGCACTGACAAAATAGGCAGCGTCACGTCACTATCTATTCAAAAACATAAGGTATGCACTGGAATGAGCTAGAAGCACGAGGAAAAATTATAACAACAACCAGAGCAGTCTTTAACATTTTAAGCGCGACGTGACTTACCGGTGGTCACTGCGGGGATTTTCATAATGCTGCTGACCGACCAGGAGTCCCTAGCTCAATTTCGATAAATGCTAAATGAAAACTAAATGAAGGCGCGATCTATTTAATGCTCGTAATTTTCAAAATTCATCTCTAAAATTAACTCTAAATTGAGTTGAATATTGAAATTCAGTTTAACCCGCCGCACTTGACGTGCTAAAATCTTCAGAAAACGACACGCGTAGTTCACCAAGGAGGTTGAATGGAATGGAATAAATCCAACCTCCTTGTAGTTCTCGGTAATACTGCCATACGTAGAAGACATACCTCTAGGCTAGGAGTTTACGACACTTACTGAGCCTGGAAAGAGAAGGGCCGAGCCGCCTTTGCCGGAGGCTACTGTAGATCTAGCTCGAATAGCGAATACGGAAGGGAGGCTAGCAATAGCAAAAGGAGAGGGACAAAAGATATAAAGCAGAGCGAGAGAATTTGGGCACCTTGTGACAATATACGAGTACAAAGGTAGTTCATCATTATAACAAACAAACGATAAGCAAAACTTGAGAAAAAGGTTAACTGACGATGTATAGAAGCAAGTATCACAGGAACCCAGCTGTTTTGTCAATTGGTGTATATGTAAACAGAAACAGTTTTTACAAAAGCATTATCCGAATTGAATCTGCAACCAGATGACTATCGAGCAAATTATTGTACTGATAGATGTCCTTGAAAAACTACTACACGGTTCAAGTCTTTATGAAAGACACATGAAAAATGAAAAGAAAGCATTCCCAACGCCAAAAATAGATTCTCACCATATTAAGCTGCAAAAACCTACTCGGAATATTGTTCAAGAAGTTATACAGTTTGAATACTTCAAGTCAATAATTGAAGTATTTCATACCTTACCGCGAAAAAAAATTTTTTCTGAGTTTGCACGTTTACCACAACCGAAGTAAATCCAGTAGAATTAATGAGTCTTGAGTTGTAATTAAACTTGACGGTCTGGATAATCTGGGAAACAAGCATCAATGAAGCCTTGTTTCTAGTGTCTTAGTTAAGTAGCAAACTTCCGAAACATGAGTACCTATTGCCTTGAGTGTGAAAACTCTAGATATAAAAATGAGCATTTCCCTAGTGGTCAAAAACTCTCGATTAGAGTTAATGCACCAGCATAGAGATTAAAAACTCATGTCATCAGTATAAGCATCCGTCTAGAGTTTTAAACTCACATCATAAGTGTAAGCATGCGCCTAGAGTTTGAAACACACGTCATAAGGACAAGCATGCGCCTAGAGTTTAAAAACTCACGTCAAAAGTAAAAGTATGCGCCTAGAGTTTGAAACTCACGTCATCAGTTTAAGCACGCGCCTAGAGTTCGACGAAACACCCGGTGCATTAACTCTAGAGTCCCACTTGAAGATCCCTAAATGTGGTCATCAAGGGAAGGCTGGCGAAAAGTGCCCCGACAGTCAACATAAGATGATCTGCAGCAATCTTCACTCGTTAGGAGACAAAAAATGCCCTTGTGTAAAGATTTCAAGCATCTTTACGGAGCGTCGTACGTCCAAATAAGTCCACAAGATCTTACAGCTGCCTGACCCTAGTTCTTGGAAGCTGCAGGCACGCCGAGGCCGCCGCTGGTCACCATCAAGGGCAATAAACTAGAACTCGTGCACTTATTTCGCACACAAATTTAACCAAACTCAAATATAAGAACTAAGCATCCTGCTAAATAGGGTTTTACGGTAATACAATTTATTAAATTATTTTCAAGTAAACTCTGAAACTAAGGTTATTTCCCCTACGGGCCTACAGGATCGCTAAATCAATCCTGATAAAAAAGGTCCACTCTTCAAAAAGTAATTTTGGAAGGTGTAAAAATACATTACGGATAAAATTCAAATTTGAAAGTAATACCATGTCATTTATTGTCCGAAATTGGAGTTTTTCAAATTCTATAATTCAATCCTAGGTCAGCGAATACTTTTCACAATATACTATTGAAAAAAATTGTTCGATAAAATCAGACACTATAGCTTTTGTGGCAACTGCAATGCTAAAAACAAAAAATTTAATATGTTTCAATCTACTCGAAAAAAAGGAACCATTGATTTTCACGTAGAGAAAAAACGTGTTTACAAATTTTAAATTACCCCGTAAATCAAACGAAGATGTTTCACTCGCAATAGAATCGGTTCTTCTCATATACCGGAGTTTAGTTGACACAATTTGTTCTATTATTATTGGATCAGCTAGGATTAATTTGTTAGCGGACGTCTGCGTACGATGTTCTTCGTCGGCACCTGCAGGCAAGGCTGAGGTCGGCGAACAGGTGCTGCGGTGCTCGAAAAAAACGCGACCCGAGGAGATCCCGAGGAGCAGACTTCGGTTGCCGATCTCGAGAGCTGACACCAAATGTAGCTTTACTCTAACGCATTCTGCGGTGAACAAAAATGCCACTGTGAAAAGGACTCTGCGTCGTCCCTTCCTGGGAATTGACAGGCTCCGTTGCGACACAACATTGCCGGGCGGGAAATAAAGGGCGGTCGAAACCGACATTCCAGACGGATTCAATAGAGGACTGACAAACTAAAGCTCGAACTCTTTCTACACATGATATAGGTACGTTTCGAAACACTTGAAATGCTCCTGAATTTGGCAAAGAGTTCATTTGATGCTTGAAGACACTGAAGCCTCTTTGAATGGAGCACAACATGAATACACTCGCTGGTAACATAGTACAAAGCTTACTTGTTGGTACTACTTATGTAACAGCTAGTGGATGCTAGTAATGAAATGACCATTTATTCATCGCGGATGAACACAAAAATAAAAGTCACATATATCATGAACAAGGAAAACAGTAGCAACTGTTATCACGTTATGCGCGGAAGTGACTCTTGATTCACAAATCTTTCATTTTTGAATGGATCCAATATGCTAATTATCTAATGCATATCCTTAAGATATTCTATTACAATATTGATTTCTATGAAAAAGCAATTTAACTCTTATTTAATTTTACTTTGTTCATACCTTATCCAAACCACTGGCCTTAGACTTCTACCTTCTTACGCACCCGTGTTTGCCTCAAACTACAGAACAGTCCTCAAACGTAAAATCAAACGTTTCTCAAGTGAGGAACAACCAATATTTAGTTTAGGTGAATATGATCTAAGCTATCTACAGTACAGCTCATGGAAGAGTCAGCAGCTCGGAAACAGGTCAGAGCGTGCGCCCTCGAGATGCGGACCTAAAATGGAGCACGGCGGGTTAAAGGCCACAATTTCGAAGTAAAAGAATGGCGTACAGTTATGACCGGTCCAGCTAATTGGACTGTTTCAAATTTAGTACACAGGCGGACGATAATCAATCGCGTTGTTTTTGCCGTGCACCGTCGCGTTATTCAAGATGATTGTAATTCTTTTCGATGGAGGTAAAAACACTGCCAATTTTCAAAATTGTAGACCTGCTGTTTTTTGGATGATAAACTTGGCTCCATAAATGAAGATCTAGTAGTGAAAGCCCCAGCGCTTAGCGCAATGATAAAAAAAGCAAACGCTTCCTGTCTTTGTCTTCATTTTAGCGCATGCAGTTTTTTTCATATAAGACCCGCACATACATGCACATAGCTATATATCTTCCGACAGTGCGGCAGCAACAAGGGATAAATGACAGCAACAAGGCATTGCAATTGTAAACAGTGAAAGAGATGTCAGTGAGCAAATGCCTGAATTATTTCCTTTCTTTCAACCAAAACAGAAAAAAATCTGCAGAAAATGGCTAAATAAATATAACCGAAATTTCATCTCTCCCTCCTGCACAGCATGCACATGTAACGACTGCGGTGTGACGCTACTTTGACCGAGCGCGATGATTTATCGTCTGAGCTTTCACTGCTCAGATCGTCTTGTGTGGCTGCAGTTACGAAATGAAGAATATAATGCTAATGCCATCCGAGCTTATGTCGCAGCGTTCGTGAGTCTTTAATCATGTTCACTAAACTGTCAAACATTAATTTTGAAACAGAGACTGTAGGGGCTCACGTTACAAGGTCAGGGTTAGCATCGATAGCTCCAGAGTAGCTAACAAGGTCACATGCAACGAACCTGTAATTTAATAACAGTAACCCTACAGCGCTTCACTTAGCATGGCATTACAGCACAGTTTGCAAGCGATGGTTATCGAACGTGGACTGCGTGTTCAACAACAACGCTTAGCCCTGAAATATTTCACAAATCATACCAGTAGTTGCATCCAATATTAATACACGAATGTTTCCTATTTGAAGTTGGTAATTGTTTCCTCCCTGATTCTAATTTTTTAACATTCAACACTGACAGACACACATTGATTACATGGCACGTAAAGCGACACATGGCCACTCAGCAACCCGTTCACCTGGAACATTAGAGTATTGTTAATTGTTTCCAGCAGTCTCGTCCCATGCTTCGCCCCACGTCGACTGCCATGGCACCCCAATCCAGGCACTCAACTCCACTTAACACTTTGACCGCAATGGGTTAATCTTAAGTTCAATATTCGACTCAAATTTTAAGCAAATTATAGTAAGTAATTTAGAAAATGGGAACCATTAACTACATCGTGCCTTCATTTAACACGTTGCTTGCGATACGACCCATCGATGGGTCGTTTATGTGGCTCGGGTGATTTTTATTAATGGGCTAATCACTTTTCACTTATAAATTGAGCTGAATATTGAACTTCGAATTATCCCATTGCAGTCAACGTGTAAACCTTAATAAAGTGTTCATCAAAATTGAGTTTCTGATTCGGAACTTGGGCAGTGTCATTATGAAAATCCCCTCCGTGGCCACCGGTGGCGCACGTTGCGGTTAGAGTGTTTAATCACGCCAGAGCTGACGTACAAGGGTGCCTACAGGAGCGATCTTGGCTCGCTTTCCACCAGGTGTCTGGTTAGAGTAAGGCAAGGTTATCAAATTATCAAAACGGGGCGCAGATCGTCTGATTGGTCTAACATGTACTCTGAGTTCAAGGATATCTTAATCGTCTACAATCCATCGACGGGAAAACAAATCAACCACGGGAGTTTCGTGTAAAAAGTTTTTCGAAGATTGATAGCTTAGTCTGAATTACATCGAAAATGCATCATTGGAAATCCCCTAAGCAGATAGAAATTTTAAACGGGCATGGATCATCAGTTCATGATCAGGTTTAATTTATTCGATAAAAATGTTCAAAAGTGCCGATGAGGAAAAGTTAAAAAAACATGTTTAACTGTAAACAGAATTTTTTTAGTTTTCATTTAAAATTAAGCATTAGAGCAAATGATTTATGAATTTATAATTTCAAAAGCAATCGTTGAAACTATGTAAGCATTGAGGAAAAATTTTTCACGATTTGATAGTAATTTAGCTGTGGGAGTATTGTGGTGACTTAAGCGTTAATTCATTTTCAAGCACACGTCTGAAAGTCTTAAAACACTCCTAAACATAACAAATTTATACCTACCCAGAGACGTTTCACTAGTGCAAAGACTGATGTGCTTTAGAGGAAATAAACCTTGTCTTCAAGGAACCGTGACGCTTCGTCAGGAGTGATCCTGTCTTTTTGCAGAGCTTGGTATAGACTTCTCCGTACAGCGTATGTGGAGGAACAAACAGCAAAATTTCTCTTCTGACACAAGCAGTCTACGAGAGATGTAAAATAGGACCGAAATGAGTTTTCAGGAGATCCAAAATCGTATTAAAAAAGAATTTACTTCAGCAAAAAAAAACACGTATGAAATGAAAATGAAGCAATTATCCGTACGTGTCCAATACACATAATCATTGCATAGTTTTACCAACACTCAGAATTAATCTTGAATATAAAATTGTCCTATACACTATAATCTATAAAATAAACTAAAAATATGTACGTAGGTTGATGATGTCTTATACTCGTGAATGTTGTTTCATGCACCGTAGGCTACACAAGCGCAGCGAATAACTCTAATTAATCTCCAACAAAATGACCACAATTTAACCCAGAGGTCATCGGACGACCTTAAAAGTACGAGCACTTAATTTCATTCGCACACACGCAAAAGATCAGTCTTATGCTACATATTTTGGATGCAACGTAACGTTTTTTACCGAACTGCAAGCAACCATCAAGGTCATGGGTTAACGGGGCACTTTCACAAAACTTCGATGAAAACAGTACAATAACGTGATTCGCTCACGATATCTTGCACGATTGAAAGCATTGTATTTCGAACTCAACCAATACTAAAAATCAGAAAAATTGAAACTATTTCTTCAGTTTTGAAACTGTACTTGAAAATACCTCTTGCTCTATAGTTTGCACAATCAAATGAACGAACATGAATTGAAAGCTCAAGACACACGCGAGTAACCGTTACGCAAAACAGACACAGGACTCAAAACCGAAGCGAAAATTTCGAACCACGTGAAGCCACTTCACGCCAGTGTAACTGCCATTCGCAGAAGGCTGCTACGAATTGATTACGAGTTTTAAGAGCCCCGATTGTCGTGATAAAAGAAAATTATCACAGAAAATCGACTGCTCTCGATCATGCTACTTAAGCAAATCGCGCATGCGCTTTTTCCGCCGCTCTGCAATGCGCATGCGAGAGAAACACGCTCGCTGCTACTGGAAAAAACTGATAAATGGAAGCGAGCAGATTTGAAAGTCAGCAAAAACATGAATGAAATATTGCGTTAAAGAGGAAAATAGACTATGTAGACTGCGAGCCATTGAAAGAAGTTCAACTTTGATGAAAGAAATAAAGCTGCAATTCCTGGCGGTCCTCCGATAATTTAGAAACAGATATTCGGATGGGGATGAAGTAAAAGTTCATCAAAACGAAGTTCTACGGTAGTCTAGCCCGCTTGAAGTAATAGAATCTTTATGCAGCAAATCTAAAAAACTAAAGTATAACCTAAGAGCATAAAACTAAGAGCCAAGAGTAATAAGTACATTTAGGCTTATGTCCAGGCATTAGAACGTTGTGTTAACACTATCCTTCAGAGGAGCGGGATTATTGCTCGATATATAATACAAGTAATACGATAGGCTGAATAGCCAGTCCACATAAGTACACTGCCTAATGGTTCACAATACATACACATTATTGTATTTTTTCTCAGATAAATATTAGAAGACAATGAAATGCTAAACTGCTACAGAACAGAATTTAAAATCTTATTTTTTAATTGTATTAAAAGTCGCACCCTACAAAGAAGTAGGTCAAATCATGGAAACAAGATTCTATTTAAGTTTTCTAAGTAAACAAATAATTTCAAAATAAAGCAGAAAATTCGTGAGTACATATTCAATGCTGGCTGGTGTGTCATCAAATAATTGAGGTTGTCACAAAATTCTGATACGACTCGTAAAAACTAACCAGAAAAATGGAATAAATCAACAAGTCAATACGCTCATTGAAATAGCTGTTTTCCGTACAAGCATTATACAATGGAGAAAAGAAGGATTACTTTCGACTGCATACAACAAAATTCAATAATCACTTCTAACAGCACAGCACAGGATGTACTCGGTTCATTTTATCAGCTCGGATCAAGCAATGAAATTTTCTAACGTCATTTTTCATTTTTTTATGTGATCAGATGAAAACGTCAGCGAGTATAATTTTGCACGAACTTAGAAAATGTATGCCCGACCAACGGACGAGTAGACCTTCGTACCTCAATTAAGATCGAGTCGTCTTTACGCAACTGCATTAGATTAAAGGAGAGTAACAAACGCATGCAGGAAACAATTCTACATGCAGTAGTTTCGAGTCGCAGACATCTAAATGTTCTATGTTCTCTCCTTTTGTTTTACTGTGTAATGCGCTAATAAAATCAGTTAGATCTACGATTGAAACCTCGAGGCATGTAAGACATAGTTTATCGAAAAAGGCTTTCTGTCAGAGTTATGTGGAACGCCATTATGAAGAATCGCTTCACAAAGAACAGACTTAAAAAAAGCTATCAACCGTCCGATTTAAAAACTCTCGAAGAGTGAAGCACTAACAGTGTTTAGTTCGGAGAAGCGCATTGGATACATGAAATAAAAACATTAAACTGCGCACCCCAATACGTCTATCTCTGAGCTTAAAAAAGCTTTTTTTCGTCCAGCATCCATGAAATAGTTGGTTATTGGAAAAGTAACGTTTTAGTACAAAATAGAATTGAACAGTCATACGGAGATACATGTTACTCTAGTTTACATGAACATATTAAGAGCCCTATTTTCATAGGATTAATGAGGTCAAAGAACTACTCGAAACAATCTTTAAATATGCGCATTGAAAATCGTGCGATGAATTTGTTAATTTAGCTGAGAAGTCATTAAATTTATTTAATTGAATTAAGGTACTCGCAGAAACCAAAAATTAATGGGAATTTATGATATCCTCATTGGAACAAATACACTAAATATTTGTTCGAATAATCACGGGAGATCAAATAATCACGGATAATTTGTTACACAAATAATCACAGAAGATTTGTTTGCAAATAATCACCGAAGATTTTGATCAAAATAGCTTTATTCTTGAATCCAAATTACGAACGTGCACCGACTATTTCGTGGATGAAATCACGCATTTGCTGTTTAGCATTTCCCTGAATCCATATTGCGAGTAATTTTCATCTCGCAGCCAGATCTCAACTGTCTACATCAATGCGTTTATTCACAATACGAGTCTCAATATTTCAATACTGAAACGTCGTCAGTCGACAAATCAAGGACCCATTGAATATCAGGACCGTCAGAGCACTGGATATGATCATTAAACCATAAACTTGAAGCCATGTTTTATAAGCCACAAACAATAGGTTTCCCGATACGACGCATGCAGACTTTTAGAGAACAAAGAAACAAAATAAAACTGACAGGCAGAGAGCAGAAACTCAGACAATGAGTGAGGGCAAAATTTGTGGTTGCATAACGAGCAGCGATAGCAAAACACAGCCTGTGCATCAAGTTAAACTTTATACCTTCAGACAGTATTTTGCTACACAATTATTAAATTCTAAACCGAAATTCACTGTTACGGTACCTACACGAGAAGCTTCGAATCTTTCAACCAATGAACTATTACGAACCAGTTGGAAATGAGGAAAAGAAAAAATAAGCAGAAATGAGCTTGTGTTTGAGAAAAAAGTTTGAAAAAAGAAAAAGGTTATGAGTTCAGAGGTTAAATCAGTCCAGGTAAACGCAATGAGCGTAACTTGACTTTGATCTAAAGAACACACGTGACCTGTGATGACAGCTTCTAGCATTCAGTACCCTATTCACCCTTACCACGAATCCGTAAGAGGAATCACTCGTAAAGAAAGGTATACTGAAAAGCAGTACGTTTTCTTTTCTTAAAGGTATAGTGTTGCAGCGCCTATCGATTGATTCCTGCGCTCACATGCACAACCTATCATTAATTACACGTACATAAAAAGGAGTCAATTCAATTTGAAATTTAGCATTCGTAAAATTTTGTCAAAATCCTAAAATTTAACCTGTGGATTCAACGACTGCAGTTTATATCATTAGAAGTTCCTTTAGTCTCCTGATAAAATTTCAGTCGTCAAATGAAATGTCTTGTTTCATTCAAATTATCTAAAAGGGAAACTTGACGCGGAAAAATTTAGGATTTGACATTTTGATGTGCGTGATGTGCATTGCAGAAAAATAACCATGATTTACCAAGCATTTTTTCTACATGATGATCGAGGAACAACGTGTTGGAAACAATATCAATAATATTACATTTAAAGTTTTTAAAAGCTACGATAACTTTTGGGAAAGTTTCTTTAACGAATTTGTAGAGAGAGGTTTGAGTTTTCTCGATAAGTTTTTCAGTTAGTTCGATGATTTGCCTCAGAAGCTTCCATGCATCCGACCAACGCGGACTGTATAGATTATAGATTACAATTATTATTAAATTAGCTCATCAATTAGTTTAGGTCTCCCTAACCACAACAACGGTGTTTCCAAGAGGGGAAGATGGAAGGCATCAAGGCATAACTTAATATAGAATTAGGGAGTGCCTTCACATAAGGTGTGTCCTTACCTCAGCGCATGGAAACATGAAAATGGAAAAAAGTACATGAAATAAGATGAAGAAAAAGTTATAAGGAGTGAAAAAAGGACAACAGTGATCCAAAAAAGATGGTGAACGACAAACAAAAACCTATTCTGTTTAAACAAGAAGAAGGCCTTCTTGAGTTTCTGCTCTGGACCTCACATCTTCCTCGTGAGAATGCTAATTTACATAGAACAACTGTTGTATCCGCCCAGAGGGAACGGGGTGTGCAATCAGAGGTATTACCTCGACCTCACCCGACTGACTAGAGGCAAAATTTAGGAACAGTTTCGTAGCGGCACAGCTGGTCGCTAAAGTTCGCCCGAGTCGACTTCGACTTAGAAAATCGTTCCGACAAGTCAGCTCAGAATTAGTCACGCTATGAACTGTTTACGGTAAATAGATTGATTGACTATCCGGCCCTGAAGGGTCGCGAGCAGTTCTGCCCTAACATTCGAGTCTAGTACACCAGTTATAACTGCAGCCAATGACGGTCTGAAGTCATTTTACGGACTCGACAAAAAGTTGATGGACGCCTTGCGCAGACTATTATACCAACACAGATTGGGCCAAGTTTTTCAGAAATGAATAGCGCTGACTTTCTTGAAAAACACGTTAATTATTGAACAAAATTTCTCCTGTAGTTCGATTGAATTTATGTATCGAATCTAATGAATTAACACTGATATACCGGTGTATTTTTTCGCATTCGGACAAAAAAGAAACGATTCCGGGAGAATTTAAGGGTAGAGTTATAGAACTCGCAATAATCACACTGCTTTCTTCAATGCCTAAATACTGGAAAAATGAACACGCTTGTAATAAAACGTTAAACTGTGTTACCTCGAATGAGCAACGAAATTAAATGCAAACAACTTGAATTTCGCATTCTGTTTGAGAACCAGTTCACTGTACGGAAAGTAAATTAAATACAAATGAAATCTCTTCAAACACCGATAATTAGGTAATTTGACTTAGCATGTCGCGGTCATGACTGGGAGAGAAACGCGACCGCGGTCACAAAAGCTCGAAGGCGGTCAAAAGATGCGCGCCGCGACGCCTACGGACAGCCGTGCGTGACGAGCTACGCGCACCCGGACCGGCGTCATTCGGCCTGTCGGAGCCGCGGCAGCGCTTGCGTTACGGCAGAATATGGGGACGGGAACGAGCCCAGTGGCACTGTCTCGAGTAGCTGCACACGTACCTCATCGCGCACAGTCACCTGAGTATGAGTAGAGGAGAAAGAGTGACACGTTCGGTCAGCAATCTTTACACACAAGCACCACCAGTACGCCTGTTTCAGAAGAAAAATCAAGCCGCACGCGCATTGCAACCCAAGACGAGACTTTAATAAGTGTGCTGTAACAGCCAAGTCACTTCGTCACTTTACAGACGACCGATAAATCATTATAAAAAACATAAATCATTGGCGTCGCTCGTTCATGTTAAGTCAAATCCTTGACATGACTGCATCATTTCGACGTTGATGCTTGCAAGAATCGTTTCTTGTTCAAAAATGAGTTGCATAAATTTGAATCTCGCTAAATCTGATGAGAATGCCTGAACAGAAGAAGAATACACGATGTTTTACATAATATTGAAGTATTTGGGAAATTGCCGTAGATTTCTGTAAATGAAGATTGGTAAACATTCTCCACGCATGAATTAGCTGCGAAGTAAGTTCACTCTTATAATATTTTTCAAAACGATTTTCAACCGACAGGATATGTTCCCTGAAGTTAATCATCGCTTCCATTACTACACAAAACATTTTAGTTTATTTTAAGTCCTACGTGAGACTACGGTCCTACGTGAGACTACGCAAATAATACACAAGCTGAGGAGAAGAAGCACCGCGCTGGGATCACCCAAACAACGTTGAGGACAAAAAAGTGTCGTGCGTTTTTAGCAACGGAGACAAGAAATCGACTGTTAAAAGTTACAGGAGAGAAGCTATAACAAACATTAACGATGTTAACTGGCATTTTCATCTTGATAGCCCTAAATTCTCATTGGAAAAGAGACTGAGAGACTTTTTTGTACTCACTTTGGGTTGCGGCCTCATAATAATCACCATCTGCAGTATCAAATTCTTCCAGATCAAATTACAAACGAACACGATGCCTCGTGTTCTTTTTAAGAGCCAGTAAATTATGGAATGGAATAATAAAATGTAAACCCAAAAAGCCCATGTCAACCGATATATTGTTTATGATATTCGACCGGAGGAATCACCACAATTATACAGTAGAAGAAATCACAAATTCAAGCGAACAATATTCAAAGTGGAGAGAAAAATGTTTTTGACTTGTGATGAGTTGAAAGATTCATCAAATGAGAGCACAAAACACCTCAGAACGCGCAACAGTTTACACCAACAACGACACCTTTAGCACGTCTAGAATTAGGAGACAAGTTTGATGCGTGAAGCTCCCGACGTTCCGGGAACCCAAGAAATGAGTGAACTAATCATATCCTCGTATTTCATCAGGCTCGACTGAACAGTTAACGCGTGAAAGCGATCACACGAAGAAGTGTATGCCGGCCTCTCACTTGAGTGAACTTGCTAATGAGATTCACGGTCCGCAACAAAGCAGCGCAGTTACTCCAATTTCAGGAGCCAGGATTAGCCGGCATTTTCTTGGGAAACAGGAAATTTTCATCAAACAGCATTGCAGTTCGGAAAATTGCTAATTTTAAGGTAATGGTTTTTTTGTTGCTTCATCGAACACTGGTTACGTGTAAATCAGCAACGCTGAATTTTGAATAAAACCTAGAAGCAAATTCTTGTTGAATTGCCTACATTGTAAAAATTACATGGATTTCATTGAAAGATGGATTGTGAAAAATGTATTAACTAAAGCAAAATTTCCAAAACTGCCAATTATGACTGGATCATAGAAAGCAAGGATCTTAACCAGATAAGCCCCGCCACTAATGCAACACATAAGTTCACCCACTTGTAACTTTCAAAATAATGTACCTATCGTCTTCAAATTACTCTCAAACGAGAGAATGTTTTAATCTTTCGTTTGAGACTAATTTGAAGTCGATAGATGCATTATTTAGAAAGTTTCAAGTGTGTGAACTTTTGTGTTGCATTAGTGGCGGGCTTATATGGAAAAGATCCGAAAGCAATAATTCTTAATGGACAAATTACCCTGAACTAAATGATAATACTAGTCTAGCGTTGATGAAGCAATACCTTACTTCTTTAACTTTGTACTCGGTTGTTTATTACTTTACGTTTTTTACTGTATCTTGAGATATCATTCATTTACCCATGTTTTCTTCTGAACGCATGGGTACTGATGAAATTCGCTGTTATTCATGAGAGCACGATGTTCCTCCTAGTCTCCGTAATTTGCTCTTTATAAAACGAAGCTCTCCTTCAGACGAGGCAAATCAGAATGGCCAGCAAAAAGTTGGCCAAACAATTTTGGCGTGATTTCGGCTGGTGATTATTTTAGCGGTTATCAGCAAATATTGGCTAAAGAACACGAACAGTAAAATGAAGGAAGCAGTCGCAACAAGTCATCGTGATTGCAGCGTAATTAATAAGGCATAAAATTCTCAGCAGGAATTATTTACGTCGATGACACAGCACCAGGGTTGCCAGATTGTATCTTTTCCAGGTCAAAATCCCCTCATTTTACTTGAAAGAAGCCCAAACTTGAGGATTTTGGTCAGATAAAAAGCCAATCTGGGAACTTCGTCGGGTGTAGCCGAAGTCTCCTATATTGTGGGCATTGGTACAGTGCGGTCGTCGCTTTTAGATACACCAATGAGGTCATGGCCTGCGTTATGTTGGGGGCTTAGAAGAACTAAACTCGTTACTGAAACACGAACATTGCGTCCAAGAGCAATTTTTGATTGAAGAACAGCAAATTTTATGTTAGTTTCATCGCAGCCAAAATATATTGAAAAGGATGTTCATCAATTCTGGTGTCCTAAAAAACTAAAAAAGATTATATACAATGGCAATAAAATGCAATACGATAATTTTTAATTTTTATTCGTAGTGGTTAATCGTATCCTTCCTATACTTGCGTGGAAATTTTGACGACTGGAGTGCACGATAGTTCTCGTATGTGAAGACCAATTGCAGACCCTCAACACAGATGCATCGGATTATCGTCCTTAGGCAGCATGTCGGACCTCATTGAACAGTGATTATTGCATCAAGTTCAGACAGAAGCTTGTTGAGGCAAAGGGCAAACTGTGTAGAAAATTCAATAAGCCTTTGGCGAAAATCGCGTCTAACAAGAACAAACCGCAGTCCAGGAAAAGCCTCATGGTCTGGCGCACCATTCATCAGCAGAACGAAAAATTCATGGCGGATATTCATTGAATAGTAATGGAAACCTTGCATTACCACCATTGAAGTGACTGCCGGTGGAGTACGAATGAGCACAGGACAGAAGAACTGACCATGAAACTGCAAAATTCGAACAGCCATGAAAGGAAAGCGCTTCGACTCCACAGGGGAAATTATGAGAAAATAGACAGCGGAGCTTTACAGCAATTCAATTACGGTATTCCAGAAATGTTAGCAGCAGTGGCAGCACCGCTAGAAATATTTTGTGTAAACTCCAAAGAGGAACACTTTTCAATAAGGTTAAATAAAATTGGTGAAACGTACATAATTCGTTTCTTTATGGACGAAGGTTGGATACTCTTTGAACGGACCTCGTAAATCACTAAAAATATGAATACCGTTCGATCTTGAACATGATACCGTTTAATCCCGAACATGATTCCATTCAATCTTGAACATGATGACGTTCGATCTTGAACAAGATACCGTTCAATCTTGAACATGATTCCTTTCAGTCTTGAACATTTTTAAGACAGAACAAAGCGTAGAAAGAACAAGCTTGAGGATCTGTCCCAAACAAAAATTCGTCGCACTTATAACTAATTGTTCGATCAGTTTAAAGTATTTTAGCAACTGCTCTAGCGTCTTCAGAGTTGAAGCCCCTCAAAGATCAGGTGTACTCACAATTCGAGAGAGAAAAAAAGTTTGGCAACGTAGGAGTCAGTATAGGCTACGGTTGTCGTTAATGCGATTTCATTTCTGTTCGAATGTGCTTTCCTAGTCTCACAGAAATTTATTCGAGGACTGTGACAATGAGCATAAACATTGAGCAGATGCGACATCAAGTTTTGGTTCCTTCGTTTAACATGAATGACCCGTCATCGATAGGGAAATCGAAGGGCCTTACCTGATAAGTGCTGTTTACAACTACCGAATGTTTCGAGTACTGCGATCCAGCAGGTATAGCATTGAACAGCTATAGACGGAGTCCCACAAGAAAACTCAGAACAATCAACGTGTTGCTCACGTTTATGAACTAAAACAGGCTAGGGCGGGCGTTAAGCAGCGCAATTTGCGAAGCACTTCTGACACTTCCAAAGGTTGTAGGGTCAACATAATTATGAACTTGAAGAGCGGGTGCCCGTTAAGGGCAAAATCCGAATTATGAAGCATCTAATTCCGAACAAGTCAAGGCGTTGCTAACGAGTATCTCAAGTGGGTAATATTGTATATGGTTAATTCAGTTCGCATGGTTTGACACTATGAGTTCAAGTATTGTACACGGAAGTCCAAAAGCTGAATTAGCCTACGATCCTAGAAAAAATTGTAGTGAAAAATGAATTCAGCGGTCCAATACAAAGCAGAAACAAATGAAAGTTAAAGAAAAATTTCATCGCTTCCCTGACAGGTTTGATGAAAATGTGAGCGCTCGCATGGAATTCACTCGCTAAGGAAATTTTTTTTTGCTTGATTAGAAGGAAATTCCATGCGAACTAAACGATTCTGCAATCAGTTTGAATAACTGAAAGAATGATTAGAAATTTGTCTACTTCTCGATGTTGTACGTAGTCCGAATTGCAAAAAACTGACACTATTCTACAACGTCTTTACAGCTTTACATAGGCTCGCTATCTATCTCACGAGAAAGTTTATTTGGCTATGATGTTTTGACTCAAACTCTTACACGTGGCATAGATATTCCTCAAATGAAGCTTCCTTTGAATAACTACAACCATAGTGTCAATTTTGAGCATTTCTTCATCCATTATCAGTTCCATTGGATTGCTCTTTATCAGTGCGTGAAGCAAGTCCTCTCTCTGTGGAAACGTGTGTCCCCAGCGTTCATTCAACACCCGCATGCATTTGTTGTAGCATGTAACCAGACCTAATCGTCTTTTCAGCATTAAAAAATTTTTTGCCAAGGTTCAAATGATAGTTGATTGGATGCTGTTATTTGCAGCTTATAGATGCAGAGCGGAAGGTGCAGTTCTTTGAGGTGTATTATTATATTATATTATCATTTTATTATTATATTTGTCGCTTGGAAGTTAATAATGGCCAATATGTCGTGCATTTTGTCCTGAAATTCATTACAAGTTGAGTCTTATCCTGTGCGTTTTACACACTCATTAGCAATTAAACCATGAAAAGACACGACATTTTTCTACGCACAAGAACAACTTCTCTCTATTCACCTTCCCAACATGGTAATACTAGATAGAAACCAACATAAAGCTTTCGTTTGGTACGGATTGTCTCAAAAACTTTGTCCACAAAGCACACGTTTGGTAATTTGTGACTAAAATAATCATTTCCCTGAAAGGGTTAAGCACGGGCTGAGACCTGGCACAAAATCTGCTGTTTCCCCATATCAGTTTCTGTTTTGGAGAATGGATACACTTTAATTTATTCTACATTGTTTTATACACGCTACGCAATACATACTTTCTTCCTTAAAAAAAACTGCTTTTAATGTTTCAACATATGCTTGAACTTCATCACTACTATAATACGTAATCCATAGCAAATGGAAAGTGTGCTAATAACAAATACATCTTGAATTTTGAGCTTGTTGCATAAGGATGTATTATGTAACAATTTCTAATGGTTTCTACCAATATTACGATACAGCGAGAATGAACGGTCGATTTGTTTCCGCTGTTGTTGACGGTTCCTATTGCTGTTACAACGCAGTATGAATGCAGTGTTAATTCGTTTCCACTGTTTTTCATGATTTCCATTACTACTACAACGCAGTATGAATGTATTGTTAATCCATTTCCCTTTTTTTGATGGATTCCAATGCTGTAACAATGCAGTATGAATGTATTGTTAATTTGTTCCACTGCTGTTACAATACAACGCGAATACATACTTAATTCACTCCAACATAAAGTTCTTCACCCGAATTTTCGCTTCTGCACGCAGTGAAATACGACTGTCTTCCGGTCTTCATCCTCCGCGAGGCTCGAGCTTTACCTAAATTAAGGAACCGCTCCAGCACCGAAACCGTTCTCACGATTTTGGTCTTCGACCTCAGAGGGTGTCACCCGAGCGAACTGGAGGCGCCTTTAGCCATGACGGCACCATTTTTGTGCTGCAGTGAGACTGGCGCGATAAAGCGATATCGCTCCACTACTGGTCCGATCAAACTGCACCCGAAATCTCACTTTATGTTGCGAATGCAGCCCAGAAGGAAGTCTCGACGCTTACGCAAAACAAAGCTCCATGCCAACTGCATGGAAGACATTTGGCGCTTTATTATTTCACTCACAACAATTGAGCATAGCTCGTACTGCTCTTTCATTTGAAGCTCAGAATGGCGAATTAACTTTTATGAGAGTCACTTTCACGAGCGGGATCTAAGGGTAAGTCAAGAGTCAATCTAATGAAGATGGAAATTGTACACAATAACAACATTAAAAAATAAATACTTGCTCAATCCATAAATACTTGCTTAATCAATCCATCGTATTTTATTGTATTGATATCAACCAAAAAAAACATGGATGACATTATTTTCACAAAATAACTTGTGTTTCTATCTGATTTCCCCCTGAAAGATAGACAGTTAACCAATGCGTTATCCGACAAGTCATTGAGGGTAGCCACATCCCAGTAGGCATCGGAAGACGATGATGTAACAAATGAGAAAAAAACATGAATATGGACCGCGAGTCAAGTGGACACATTATCAGGTTTTAAGGACATGTAAGGACCACTCAGGAGCACGTGATAAACACGCAAGGAACAGTTAAGTGACACGGAAGTGCCAGCTAGGAACAGGTAACGGACACGCAACGGACAGGTTAGGGGTAAGTAAGAAGCACGACGTTGACAATAATAGGGACACAAACGCGTTAGTGACAAGTTAGACACGAGTGAAACAAGTTCGGGCCACGCAACAGACACGTTAGTGATAGATAACACACCCGCAAAGGACAAGTTAGGAACACGTAAGGGACATGTTAGCGGCACGTAAGGGACATGTTAGCGGCTCGTAAGGGACATGTTAGAGGCACGTAAGGGACATGTTAGCGG
>JACJUY010000308.1:214609-254126 GCA_014220935.1 Platorchestia sp. MABIK
GCACGTAAGGGACATGTTAGCGGCACGTAAGGGACATGTTAGCGGCAAGTAAGGGACATGTTAGCGGCACTTAAGGGACAAGTTAGTGACAAGGAAGAAATGAAGTAAGGAGCATTAGTCTCCAGAACCGGCCCTCAACAAGGAACTTCCCAATTAAGTGACTCATGCACGCCAAGTTTAAAATTTCGACGAGAAAACAAATTTAATGATAAAATTTTCTTAAAAAGACTAAAAAATTGTACCTGATTTTCCGAATATTCATTTGTTGGAATAAATTAATCCCTCCTATTGTGGTCTATGCGCAAGCTTCAGCTCAGATCAAAACACGCATTTCTCTATCATTTGAATTTAGCTAAAATCACCGCGGAATTAAAACTGACAGCCAAGCATGAAAAACAATTGCTCCAGTCTTAAATTTTCATGGAATAATCTACTTTAAGATAATAGAGAATTTTTACCTTCATGTAAAAATTTATACCATAAAAGTGATGTTTTTTGAAAATACTGTTGTCAAATAAAAACAAATTCTTCAAGGAAAAAATTTCAAATTCGAGTACCAATCAATACTAGAAAGCTCTCAGCGCTGCTCCCATTTTTACAGCAAACACAATCCGACGATTACAATAAATATGAAAACAGCAACGGCAAAATTGACGCTGTGATATAGGAAGTTCGCATCATTGGAAGTATATAACAAAAAATGCAAAAATTTCTCAAGTGCATTTAAGGCAATAAACCTAATAACAACTTCAAAGAGTATACTTGTTTTAATGTCAAGATGTACACATATGGAAACTAAAAACGATCCTCACCTGCACCTGTGAGAAACTCAACAGCCCAGGAAAAGCAAGAAATCACGTCGAGGTTCAGAGAATTCTTTGACATGAAGCGAAACCATTCCGGTGTGAACGAGAGGGCTCTCCCATGCTCGTTACGTGCCAGAGACCGCATACGTGGCCCGGTCGTGGGAAGAGTCACACATCGACTCAGCTGAGCTATAGACTTCTCCATCAAGTGAATGAGCAACTTCAGTAAGAAGGATGAGGCTCCCGAGTCCAGAAAATACAGAAGTGCCTTCGTCAAGACCGGCCTTATGCGCTGAGAAAACCAACTTCCACATTCCAGACTTACGATGCTAACATCTGTTCTCGATTAATGGATAGAATGTCTTAATGAAAATTTAATGGATAGGATTGATGAAAAATATTTATTTTAATGTCTCGAGAAACTGTCATGCCCTTCTCGAAGCATGGCCAGAGTCTCTAACTTACAAACTGAAAGCTCTCGAGTTTCAACATTTTGGATATCGTGGAAGAAACATAATTAATTTCAGGCCCGAAAAAAGAGTTTTTATTCAAAATCAGTAACGAATACAGTAAGAACATTTTACATAGTAGTCTGCATCCTTTTATTCCTGTGAAACACTTCACTTTACTTGTGCTCGGGGTGGTACAGTGGTTAAGGGATCGACCTTGCATGTTGGAGGCCGGGTTCGTATCCCGGCACTGGCGCGGTGATTTTCCCCGTTGGGTATAAGGGNTGTATCAGGCTTGATTGGAAATAAAGCATCCTAAGATGCCGATGTTAGGAAATACATATTCTTGAAGGCTACGAGCGTACCTCTTACTTACATATCAATTTAAACTTACAAATTAATACCTTACATATCAGTGCCGTTACATTCCATCAACACCGTTTCAATGAACTATAGCGCACGCTCTTGGAATAAAAGCACGCAATGCAGAAGCAAAAATTACACGAACAGGGAGTGCTGATGACTATGCATGAACAGCCAAACAAGGATGGATCACAAAGCCCGGAACTCCTGCAGCAGCTGGTCCCTACACCTGCTTCCGCACCGCTATGGTGGCCGGCTGATGTTCCTTCACTCTTTGGTCACGCTGCCTCCAGTATTGCGACATTTGCGAAAACCTGAATAAAGCGGGAGCAATTTTCCCACGCAGGAAAGCTCCATTTCAATGCCATGTGCCAACTGCTTTAACTATATATGGCTGCTGATCTTCAAAGGTAAAAAATACTAGTCTGTCACTGCATTATGCAACATTATTAACACGTTAACCGCCATGGGTTAACCTAAATTGTTTTGTTCAAATGAAATTTAAGATCAATTGTAGTATGCAATTTCGAAAATAGGAAACATATATTGGGTCGAGCTATCCTTTAGCTTCGATTACGAATTTATGTAGATTGAGTTTGTGACCACTGGTCAGTTGGCAGCATTATGAAAATTCTCTCTGTGTACCACCGTTGGCTCACATGGCGGTTAAGGTTTAGTAAACATTTGAGTCACTAACCAAGTTTGAACGAGCGCATGGTTGCAGCTAATACGACAGCTGTGTTAAGACTTGCATGAGCAGTTCGGTGAAGCACGAGATGAGAGTACAAGATTAAGAATACATCAATAGTACTTCTTATTCAAAAAATAAACTACGCATCAACCAACATAATTATCATAACATGTACGAAAAAAATTATCGAACTCTTAGCTCGACAAAAAATAACTTCAACAAAACGACGCGACATGGGAAGCCGACTTCCCGCCGCACGGAAGGTTTCGAGTTACAGAACTGGCACTCACTCCATAAAATCTTCAGCATAAAGGAAACAATGCGATCGCTGAGACCCGGGCACGACGTGCAGTGGCATAACGCTGCAGGGTTGCGCTCCTGGAACTGCTGCACCAACTGCTCTTTTGTAACGCCGGGAATTGGATGCCCGGGCGTCTGAAATTGGGCGCCACCGAGTTATGCCAGTCAACACAGCAACGGTTGGAATCAAGGAAAAGATACAAGTATTACATCAGCAGTTGAGTTCATTGTATACTATGGGATATTTATAAAAATCGAGCCCATTTTGAGACATTTTCCTGCTAACTCCTGGAAAAGATACAAATATTGTAACAGCAGTTGAGTTCATTGTGTGCTAGGTGATATTCATAAAAATCGAACCCATCTTGAGATATTGCCTGGTAAACTCCTGCTAATTATCACACAAACTATACTCCTATTCGTGAACCCAAATTTGTCCTGAGATTACGAGTGATGTTTATAGAAGAAAAGTATTCACGACTACCGGGTTTTAAAAACAAAAAGAGATCACCAGAAAGTGTCATGTTCTAGCAAATTATAAATAAGGCTCACGTGTGCAGAAAATAAGTAGCCTTCGAAGGCTTTGATAATGAAGCAAAAACGTAAGAATTTCTTCGATGAAGCGATCAAAATTGTTGAAACGAAACCATTCAATTTTTCCATAGAGTAAGAATAGATTATATGTTAGTTTGAGCCTCCCTAACCGCTAAAAATAGAGCGTATCGAAGAAAGGAAGGAGGAAGGCACCATTTAGTATGGAGATAAGGAAATGTGGAATCTATGCAGAAGGGGCACAGAAACAGAAAGTTGAGAAAAAAGTTCATGAAATGAGATAAAAGTTGAAGAAGAAAGTAGTAGGTGCTGAAAAACAGGACAGCAGTCAACCGAAAAAGTGGTCCTTAACATAACAAAAAAAAACTTTTATTTTAACAAAAAGAAGGCCTACCTAACTCTCAGCTCGGGCCCTCACACATTTTCCCCCTGGGAGTGCTAATTTCCATAGATACAACAGTTGTATCCCCCTGAGGGGTTCCATAGAGTAAAAAGTTCATTCAAAACATAGGCTAAAGAACATAAGCAAGGGAATAACGAGGACGTAGAGTCACGAGTTAAGTAAGGGTTACAACTTTAAAGCTAAATAATGGCATCCAAGCAAACACCCAACGGAAGCCGCAAGAACGGAATCACGCTAACAAGAAGTGGAAACAAAACAAACGCAGTTTAAGAACGTGACGACTTACTTTCTACACATAAAATTGAGTTCACAGCCTTTACAGGTAATCTACGCTCCGTGGTACAGCAGAAATCAACAATACACCTGAGCAGTGAGCGAAAAAGATGAGAGCGCAAAGCTCTACGGGCACGCGCGTGATGGTGCATTGAGGACCGGATAATGCGCTCTTGGGAAAGTGTTCGACTGTTGCGAATCCGTTCGGAACATAAGTGACGGGATGCCATAAACTTAGAGAGGTAACGATTGTACATGAGGTAAGTTATAAGTGTTGTTGTTTACCTAACAGCAAACGTACGGAAAATAATAGTGGAACAGTCAGGTTACCGAAGTATAATACCTTTATATTTATTAGCTTTGCAGTAAAATAGTGTTCACAATCTCAGATATATTAAGATACTGTGCGTCTAGTCCCTTATAAGCTAAATTAGACCTCTTCTAAAAAATTTTAGCATTTACAGTTACTATCAATGCGATAAAACTCTTTTAACGCAATTTACGTAAAAAATTACGTAATTGCTCAATTGAAAATTAATTCATTCAATGCTAGAAGGTGACAAAATTGATCACTTTTTTACGTACCCGTGCTACGAAGTAAATTATATAGCAGTTACTGTGTAATAGCTTTCTACTTCAACCTGTTTCTCTTGTTTCAGAGTGTGAAAAATGACGTTTTGTGTTTCCTTGCTCCTTAGTTGTGTGATCCATCAACAAATGCTATGAGAGAATATTTTCATATTGTCTTCAGAGACAGGGACTTGAGCAAAGACCGCACGAGTCTGATTGAGAAACACAAAAAAGCAGGGACACGTACGGTCATAGAATCTTATCCAGTCATCAGCTTCAAAATGTACTTTTGTGGCACCTGCACAATTACAATTTCAATGAAAATTGTATGCCAAAACATGAATCCAACCTTCATGGTAAACAAAATGTTGATTCTGACATTCTCTTTTATTGGACATTACTCACATGCAACACGTGTTTGGTCGACAATCTTGGCATGAGGAAAGGGTTTGTTAATTCAAAAATTGCAAAACGGATAGAAAAGCTAAGCAGAAGCAAGCTAAATCTAGAGCATTTGCTAACATGGGACACATCAAGTTTGAATTTAAAGTCATAATTTTAGTAGGCTATCCAACTATAGCGCTATCAGAAGCGAGATTTTTACATAATTAATCTCATCGTATCAGTACATTTGGCAGTTTAAGTTTATTTCTCAACTTGACTACACTTCGCGTTTTTTTGATTTGACAGCCATGCAGAGCTGCTATAAACTGTTCATTTGAAGGGAAGGCACGTCGTACTCATGAAAGATGAACTCAGTCTGCCGACTGTACTGATACATCCACTTAAAATGTTCGAAAAATTAATACCACTGCGATTCAAAGACTTTGGACGTCTTAAAACAATCGCCGATGTTTGAAAATTAATTGGAGATGAGAAATTGAAGTGAATTAATTCTTTCAGATGTCTTAGCCGCCCGCATAAGTGAACAAAACATACATTTTTCTTCGAAAAGATTTGGATACTCACGGATTTACTCCATTTCATGGACCACTTCTACTTTAGAATTGCATTATCAAGCGCTTTTAAAATCGATAGTTACGAAATTCATGCTCTAGAGACGAGTTTGATGTACCATACAGTTCACATTTCTCAAATCAGGCGTTCAATATTCAAAAAGTATAAAAATATCCTCTAACAGTTGGCTAGTGGAAATTAAAACACTATGCATAATCGACGCAGTGATCCAAACTTTCTAATGGTAGCATGGACATCTAAGTAATTACCAAGACACGATTAAGAGTCGAGTTGTGGTGGTCCAGGTTGTGACTTCGGCTTGACTGGAATGCATGAGGAGTTCGTAGCATGTATACCGACCCAGGAGACCTGACTAAATCAGTTCAACAGTAGGAACTTATGCCAGCCAAGTCTGGGGTCATAGCAATGCGGTGCATTTACCCGCTGTGTGTCATTCCGCGTCATTCTGGTGGTTAGCTGTAACTGACACTTCGCTTGGTGGTAATCTAATGAAAATATTAACTCTTTATCAGTAAATTAGATTCGCGTTATTGCAACGAAACCCGTGAACTGCAAACAGAAAACCATACGCAGTTGTGAGTTTCGAAGCCAAATTGTTCGAATTCATTGAATTTTATACCACAAGTGAAATATTAAGCACCTGAAAAATAATTTCGGAGTGGCCAGACACTAATTATCAGCAATCTTTTTATTTTTTTACTTAAAACGGTGACTGAAACTGGCCTCCATCTCAACATTTCGGAGGGGGAGGGGAGGCATGCTCTATGGCCCCTCCTGGCTCCGCTACTGGAAGCTCGTACAACAACTACAGAGTGATTTGCAATTACGCATGAGAGAGCATCAGTTGCAAAACGCCACGGTAATTTTGAACATCAACTAATTTTTGGGCAGAAATATTCTCCATTCGTTATGGCTAGAAAAGCGCCAAAAATTGTTTTACCTCCTATTGCATTCCTACGGTTAATGAACCATGTAATTTCAACTAACAAGGATCAATTTAGACGAACAGGAGCTTTAGAAAAAAAGCCAATTATTTACGCATTCTGATGAGTGTTCGCATTCTCAAGGTTGGGCCTGGAAATATTCACCAACAGCTGCTATTCAGAATGTATTTCAAGAATCAGGATGCTGATGATTTATACGCACCAAATCAATATAATTTGATCTTTCAAAATCTAGTGGCATATAAAAGGGAGGAGGCGAGAAAGCCCTCCTCCATATACTCAACTGTTAATGATTTGAGCGCGTACTTTCAATGGACAGTACGAATTAAATAAAAACACAAGTAATTACGTATTCAAATTCAAGTGAAATTAAACCTGTTTTAACAGCATGGTATGTACCCGGGGCCTCTCTCTCTCTTCATACGGGACGCACAGTAATTATAGGTTTCAAGTGGGGCGCAAGGGTGAAGGGGAGAGAGTTGGTCTTAATTATCACGTCAACATCTCGTTCGTAAGGAAATATCTGTAACGGCAACAGTATTCACAAAAATTGTACGACAACAACTAGTTGCTTGGCAGGGTATTCATTTGGAGCGTGGCTATGTGAAGCACGTTGTCTAGGCATCCAAGAACAATTTCTTCACATACCGGAGTGAGGTATACGATTGCCCAACGAGATCTCCAGGAACCGGTCAAGTTTTTCTGCTCCAAAAGCGCTTGAGGCAGAGAAGGATAACCTCTGCCGCTCCACATGTGAGGTGCTCTGTCGCAAATCAAGTTCACTTTCAGAGTAAGGAAGAAAATAAAAATGTAGAGTAACCAGTTTTCTGTTGAATGAAGAGCAGCATGAAAGGTTTGGTCCTAGAATCAAAGGTCGCAAATCCAGTTTGGAAGACGCTCATAAAATCGACAAGAGGTATATCACATAATCTCATTCACTTGTGACGCACCAAATTTGCAGTAAGTCTGTGCAGCGTGGTATTATCTAGTTTACGGGCTGGGTTATGTTCGGCTTATACTCAAGTCCAGCTTCCTGATGAGAATTTTGTTGCGTTCTTCTAAGGCCTTCAAATAAAGTACTAGGACCACCAACATGTATTTGCAATCGAAAAAAGTAACGTAGGGATTGAATTAGTTATTAGTCATCGCAACTTTTTAATTATATTGGATAACCTAGGTCATCTCTATAAGCTTTTACACTCTTCCTGTTACTGAGGCTGAGAGATTAAATGGAATATCTATTGGAATGTTTCACAAAAGCAAAAAAGCAACATTTTTTACAAGTAGGCAAAGACTGGGATAAAAAGCCAGACACTTATTTCACCTAACAAATATGACCACGTAAAACTCAAAATTAAAGCAGTAAAAATGGTGGAAGAGAAGAAGACACGTTTCTGGAAACAGAGCCACAACATGTAGTTTGGACAGATAGAAGGTCAGCATGATGGGCAGAGTAACTCAGTCGTAATATCGAGTAGAAAGCCTTCCTCTACCTCACTAGCAGCAAGATGCCGTAGTAACAAGCCATAAGACACCCAAAGTTCTTAAAGACACCGTTCGTAAGGAGAAAATAAAATTTATTCCCACTATCCTTTGAACGTTGCGTCGCAACTATGAACTCAGTAAAGAATTTGAAACACTGTGAGAAAGGGTGAGCAGCCGATTTAGATATGATGATTACAGTTTAAACTTACAATGCAATATTAGTTAACCGGATTACATATCGTTAAATGCAAACGTATTATTTCCTGTGGCCGTAATTACAGTAACTTGAAACCGGTTTAGTCGTTATTGCCTTACGTCTCTGTGTTGAAGCCCGGCCATTTGGAGTACAGCTCCAGTAATCCAAGCCTCTTCTTCAGAAAGTAACACCCAAGCCTTGAACAGAGCGCTGTATAGCGCTTTAAGAACTGCGGTGCTGTAGTTCTCTATCCCAGAATTAATGAACGGACTCTGAATAACGCGCCGAGCGATGCACCTGTGATATTTTGCGTCTTCAAGAGCCCTGAGCGCACATATGCCAGTGACACAGCAGGGAACTTTCTCTGCCACATGTGGCACGCTGGGATCTATTGCGAGAGTTGTAACCACCTGCTAACGGCGGGCTGTCGGGAAGAGTCCCAAAAAATTCGCATCCTCTGCCGGAAACAGAGAAGTGCGCCAACCATTAAGCGGCTTAACGACGCCTATTGAAGTATGACCTCATGTATTCTGAAGGTACAAAAGCGCAAATGGGGTAGAGGCATGACCCAACAACATTGCTCTGTTTTGTAATATTTGCTCTAAAGAGCAATCAAGGCCGAACATTATTTTCGTGCAAGACAAATTTCCCCCAAGAAAGTGCAAAATCGCTCTAGATCCGCAGAGGAATGAAGTTTTTGACAACATCTTGTTACCAGCTTAAATATAGAAAGAACTTTCAGTAAATACGCCATCATTCTAAACAATTTGGGCTCTAAATCTGAAACGCTGTGACTGAAAAAACGTGTAAGCAGGTGGAATCTTAATAACCAAAAGAGAAGGTGACGGGAAGCCAAAAGTTTAGAAACCAAACATAGGTTTCTAATTTTTAAACTTCAACTTTATGGTCTGCCGTTCAGAAATGTGAAAAGTATTGTTGCGCCACTGAAAAGAAAAACTGACTCAAAAGTTGGAGAAGGTGACATAGTCTGCTTGTGTTGTGCTGCAGTGAAGCGACGCAGTGCGACAGCTTTATGGTTCAACACAAGGAGTGCTGCATTCCATGGTTCGGACGGTGGCGGAACTCCAGGATGATACGGAAGGTGACCCACGCTGAGAGGTCATTTCGTATAAAAGCAAAGTGCGTCCAACCAGCACAACAAACTCCTAGTTTCTCCAGACCAGGTGGCAACGAAAGCAAGCTAACGACGCTTCCGACCAGATTACAAAGACTGTTAGCTTGACCTAAAGAACCCTTCGATGACGGGAATATGACGGGTTGGTCCACTCTCCAGCGCTGAAGTCCAAGGTAGTTACCTGCTGCATTACGTGGCACATTTCGTATGGTGAAATAAGAAAACAAGCCATCAATTCAACGTCGGTGATTTAAAAGATTTACATTCATGTATGAAGTTCAAGACGATGTAGAAATTCATTTAGCGACATCAAAAGGCATTCTTTTTCTCATGTATTTTAAAATGTGAATGTCGTCACCTAAGGTGCAGACTATACTCGTAATGCCCAAGATACAAATTACGCTGAGCGAAACTTAGTCACTCGCTGACACAACGCTATGTGTTGGCGGCCTGTGGGTCTCCAGGGATATGAATAGGTATATAGTACCTGGAAACTCCTTCCGAACGGACTACCCAATAATCCCCAACTTTATTTTGGATGCATGATTTCAACGAACGCTGATCGCAAAACACATGAGTGTTAAAATCCACCGTTTACACTTGCACCCAAACCCTCTGGAAGTGACAAGATAGTTCTCCAAATATATCAATTTACAAAGGTTCACATATCGTTTGGATTGTATTTTTCTATTGAACAAAAAAAATCAGACCATTTATAACGAGAAGAACAAAGTAAGAACGCTATAGCTCATGAGAGCAGCGCTTGATGAGAAAATTAGACAACAGAATAGCGCAGATCAACTAGAAAAGGACGAACATTAGATGACCTGCACGGTAGAGTGACCACGCCAGAGGTCGCGCCATGAAGCCAGAACTCTGCTGCACTGAGAGTTACTCTGTAATGCTGGCACAAAGAAGAGTCAAACGGAGACAAGGATGGTGGCGGGAAATTGATGGTGAAAGAAAACACATCATGTCAAAATGAGTAGCGTATTTCGATGTGATTCGAAGTGCGTTATAGCACTTAAATCATAGAATTTCAACTTGTAACAATTAATTGAAGTAAAAAATAGTTACAAAATAAAACAATAGAAATACCAAGATTTGTCGCACAAGATATGCTATACGTATACTAAATCAACCCAAGTGAATAGATGGAATGATCGCGTTCACTTGCGTGAATATTATTTGAAATCGAGGAATTTACATTCATTTCACTCTTATTTCCAAATATCTGCTCTGACGGACATCACCATTTGAAATAAGAGAAAAGGCCTTCCCATCGTAAATTCAATTCCAGTAGCGATGGGGAAACTCCTATACGGATCGCTGCCCTGTGCCGGGGTCAGGCAAAGAAAAAATTACATCGAGAACCCCAGGGCACTTTCTCGGGTCTCTGAAGCGATACAATTATAGCTTAGATCCTCCAACCAACTCAGAACACGAAGGTCGGGAAAAACGAATTTCATAAAAGTGAACTAGTGACCTGCACTCTGCCTTCAGTGACATCATAAGAATATCGGGAAAAAGCAATACGGGTGAGGGTGTGGCGGAGGGCTTCTTATAGAGGAGCATAGTTCCTACTTGGTAATTGAATTTTGCTCGTACCACAGATACTACGATGATGAATATTGCGTCCGGTGTTAACATAGAACTTGAATTTCTCCTCATATTCATTACAATTTTAACTCAGCATTATAGATTGTTTTAAATTCATTTTTGTTTAAGTAGCGCTAAGTCGAAAATTGAACTCAATGCCATAGATCGCTCTAGTGAATTTAAGAAGTATGCTTAATTCGAAGATGCTGAAAATAGAACTTAACATATTAAGGACATATGATCCTAATGGATATAAACAACTCAAGAAATGAAGGGTAACCTCCATTGAATACTCAGAGTATTTTCTTGAATCGCTCCGAAGTAGAAAACCACAGAAGAAAAAACATTCCCTTTCCTTTACCGTGTCGAAAACCGATCTAACATTTCATGGAACGCAAGAGGAAATAGTAAAGAAGAAACGAGAACCCATACTGTGAAAAAAAAAGCATAACAGTTTCCCACAACTGGCTGTTGACTCGGCAGCGGGCCACTTCGGACAACCAAATAGAAAGTACAAAAAATTTCATTTTTATAATATTGCGAGGGATCGAGAATGAGGAAGGGAAAGCATGGGGTCAGACACAGAGACCCACAAATCCACCCAGATGCTCAAAGAATTTTTTTCAGTGCACAGTTCTCAAAGCATCAGTAATAAGGCGAGGTCTTGACCTGGTTTGCCAGATTTGCCTTTATTGTGGCCATAATTTCTCAGCATAGCATTTCTTCAGGTGAAATTTAACTCTAAAGACTGCCCGGGACTTGACAACCCTTCAGGGTTTCCAAGAGTGGTTTGTAAGGTCGAATTTTATTTGAAAAAGGGCTGTGTTGAAGAATTGTGACCTAAACAAGCCAATTTGACAACCCTGATCTTGACCTTACCCTTCTTACTAGAACCTGTGAGCAGCCAGGCATGTCTCGAGAAAAGTGTGGCGTTAATTGTGATTTAGGTCGATATAATGAGCGAAAGAAGCGAACTACAAAAAAAATGCAGTGCTCTTGCATAAATTAACATTCTGCTCTAATTTCAGGATGAATTAAGAAATGTTTACCTGGGAAGAAATGTCTTCGCAGTTTTTATTTCATCCTGTGCGTGCGCAACTAGGCTATCGCTGCATGACGGGGCAAATGTCATTGATCTTCTCCGTCATTGTGTGCCGTTCAGCAGGTTGACAATACAACCATGAAATAAGAATGAACTTATGCATTGAAGATGAAGACTTTCATCTTCAATACATAATACACCTCTTACATAATATACTTCCAGCACCTTCAATACACAGTACACTTTATACATAATTCAATACATTTAAACAATTTCAGCACCTCTTACAAATTTCTTTATGACTTGCAAAGTCTAACATATTCTGTGAAAGGCTTATACTACCATAGGAACATTTATTTTGAAAGATAATAATAACTGCTCAGAAACTTTTTCAACACCCTGTATAAGCTCAAATAACGGCCATGAAGTGACCGAATAATATCACACAACCTTACACAACAGTTATCAAGCAACCTTGTAAACTGTAAACGTCCGATCAAGTGGCATCCCCAACTAGCTTATTTCTATAAAAAAAATAGCTCTCTACATTACAATTACAAATTTAATGCTACTTCACAATCAGAGGGTCATAGATCGAAAAAATCCACTAACAATCCGATAAACTGGCACTAGAACATGAAATTCTCGTTGGTATTAATTATGCAAAGCTATTTATGTGTCTTTGAGCAAATCCAAGGTAAGGCTTGAAGCAGAGATCAAACTTTACTTACCAGTTTAGGTCCTTAATTCCTAGTAGGAGCTTTCCAGAACTGGGAAAAATTTCACAGCAGTGTTCTTCATCAGAATCTTTCCCTCAGTTAATAAAACGAAGCCACGCGCTCGTTGGTATTGTACGTTATTAACATCACTGTCAACATAGCAATCTAAGGGATGGGAGGACGAGCACACTAAATTTTCAATTCACTATGAGTACCTACAGTAAAATTCAACTTTCTTCGACACGAATTCTGACACTTCTTCAATTCAATCACACAAACACATCCGTCACATATGGTATTAAAAATGTGGGAAAAACGAAAAACGGCATTTAGATGTAAAGGTTCAAATTAACAACACTTTTCTTTACCACATAATACTTCACTCAGGGCACAAATTCAGTAATGGTCCTGAAAGTTTCCTGGAACATAAAAAATAAATTGATGCAACTTGAAAGAATTTAAATGAAGAAGCGTCAAATTAACTCGTCTATGCTAAGAATTTAACACGGTTTCTCTCTCCATCAGCAAAAAGATGGCTTGCCGATGATGAACGAACAAGTTTAATGGGGCGCTAATTCGACAAAGAAAACAAAACAATTTTCAAATACCGTACTTCAGAAAATCAAGGTCGTGAACAATGAAACTGAGCGATAAGCTAATCAAGAACAGCATCATCCCGAAAAAACATTAACATGACAAGGGAACAAGACAACAGCTCAGGTTACACTAGCTGCTTCGTCAGCAGAAACTAGAACGCAGTTGCGTCAAAAAAGTTCGGATTATTTCCCCAGGTTCTTCCAGTGATTGCTTGGCCGAACATGCAATAAGTTAAAGAACGATCGCAGTCACTGAGGGCGATTTACGGCAACCAAATGCGGGACCGCCAAGTCCTTTGCCATTGTTCTGCGGTCTGGTTGAGACAGACCGCCTGCAAGTGTCATGGGGCTGGATTTTCAATCAATTTACGTCGTCTAGTATTAGTATAGCATTTGCGTAAGTATTCTGGTGAGTTGGCTACGCTGCGTGCTGTTTTTTCTCGTTCAAATTCTCAAGTTTGAGTTTCTTCCAAATAGAATGTAATTTTAAATTAAAAATTTTATTTGAAATTTTATACGGCTACATAAAATTTAGGTGCTAAGTGTTTATCAAGTTTGAAATAAGGAAGGATTCTTTAAATACTTCAAGCTAGGATGATAACACTTGACTGAAGATCATCATGAAATTTTGAACTACAATCGCCAAGTATTTGTTTCCTTATACATTTGGTAGCTTTTTATGCATATGAAACTTCCCAACGCTCAGAAACTATCATCATTTAATAGTTCAAAATATCTTTGATCTAAACCGTATTTTTATACGCGATAATAAATTTGAAATTCAATCATTCGGTCAACATTCAAACTAACGTCTGATGCTACAACTACATCAGACTAAAGTCTGATGCTCTATCTATTACAACTGTAATAGATGCAATGTAGTTGTACAGTTGTACACGTACAGGCAAAATTCAGTGTAAATACAGCTTAATCATTTTCTAGATGCATCCCTAACCAAGAAATGAACTTGCAAGCCATTCTGAAATGCAGCCTAGTAATATCAAATATACCCGTCCATTCACAACGTTCATCCTTCTTAAAGAGTTATCTTTTACAAATATCTAGCGAAAATAAATGATTTCTCTATGAGAAATCTGGCTCCGTTTTACAAGTCGGTCTCAACATCATTTATCTAAATCTGGTGACGCAATAACTCCCTATACAAATCGCATTCCCAGCGACCGTCTTCACTGAGAAGCATAAAAATCTTCTGATTTGCAACCTGTCAAATCTTTGCTGATGCTAAACATTGCTTCCGAAGCATTCGAGGTGTACCCTCTATAAGTAATGGTTTAGAGACATCAAAATTGTATACGCATCACTGAACACAAAAGATTTTTCAACGGATGATTTCCCAGCTCAAAATGAAAGAAAGGTCAAGTGTGTGACGAAAGGAAACGGCAGCAATAACTTCATTTGATCGAGAGTGACCAAGATTTGATCTGTGACAGGGCTTCTCACGAACGTTTCCTCACGCTGGACACTTCAGAATCGAAGCAAGCGACGCGGAAAGGAAATCTTATTGTAGAGAGAGAAAGGATTACCTCTCACACGCTGCAATAGTCCGCTGAGACACCCTTCTATACGGAGTTTCAATCTCTGCTAAATAAAATGACGTTCCTAGAAAAAATATCATTCCAAGAAGCGAAAGTTCAAACACTTCATTTGTATGGATGATGTTGTCAATAGTTCTGTAAATGCTGGGCGTCTCTTTTATTTCTATTGTTTGCTTTTGTTTCAATCGCTTGAGAAATAAAAAGAAAAATACTTAAAGATGTCTCAATAAAGGGTAGGATATATTCTCACAATTTTTTTTAAACTGCCAGAGCCTTACTTTCTATGTACTTCAACACACGCAAAAATGGTTTCGTGTATCACATCAAGTACTGAAACTTCTTCGGTAGGGAAAATACAGTAAAAATACTCGTGGGAAAAGCAAATCTATAGGTGTATAATTAGAGCTCCTCGTGCCCAGCAGTTCTGCACCATCGCACGCTCCTTAATTAAGCAATGCAGTGCCACGGGGCTCAACTCAAGTCCGAGCTCACCCGATGCTGCAGCGCAAAATAGTAATGAGTATTTCTCATAACTATTTTGCGAAATAGTACTTAAAAATCAATGAGTATTTCTATATTAGCAGTTTCTGGTGCTTTCACTAGGAAAAATAATGAATATTTCTCCATTAAAAACTTCGGTTTCTTTCTTAAGGAAATGGTAATGAGAATTTTTCTATTTGAAACTTCGGATACTTCTCATAGGCACATGGTAATGAGTATTTCTATACTGGAAGCTTCGGATATTTTTCCTTGGGAAATAATAAGAAATAATTTTCCATCAGCATCTTCGGGTATTTTTTACAAAATACGCTTTAAAACAGCAATTAGATACAACCTAATAGCGACCTAAACTGAAGGTACTGATGCTCCCACATTTGTCTCAACGCAAAGGGGAATGATTACGTAAGTGGACTCATAATGGGCATGCAAGCTCGAAAAACATTGTTCACTGATAACACCTAGTCCTGAAAGTGCTCATTGAGTGATATGAGCAAGGAATACTCAGGTATATTCTTTCATGTTGAAGAAGATGGTTCTTCATCTGAGGCAAAGGAAGATGGCTCTGTCATCAAATGAAATTAAAGATCCTGCTACATTATGGACATCACGGTTTACCATCAAATAAAATTTTCTATTTCGGCTAATAAATGTGCGAAGTAGATGTAAAAAAATTATCTCCTTCCTCATCAAGTGAACAAGATTAAACAGTTCCACCGACAAATAACGAAGACCATGCTATTTTACTGGATTTTCTGAATTCAAGGCCTAAGCAATCTCTTCAATCAGATCAGTCTCACTTTTATGAAAACATCATTTTCGAGGTTTGCTAACAAAAGTTCATTAATATCATACAGTGAAAAAGATTTTAGTTCCCTAAAAATGTACGCTATCCGGAGTTCGTTTTAGCATGAGAGTTACAGTATTTCACCGAGATACATCAGCTAAATACGATTTTCGAAATATGCATCAGTTCAATAAAATGTTACATCAAAGCGACACAGGTCGCCTGTAACTAAAACTGCTTAGCAACTCTCCTGCCTGGACTAGAAATAGTGCCTGCACAAAATGGCCGCTGTATGTTGAAATAGCGGGACCTATGTTTTTTTTGTGAACTCTAACACCATATATGGTATTGCTATGTAGCACTATGCACTCAAATAATTATAATTAATGCCAAACCTTCGATGGAACTTGAAAAGAAATAATAAAAAATTTAATATTTAGTACGATCTATCCAAACACAAGAAATAAATAAGCAAATTTTCATTAAAATATCGAACGTAGTTCTGTGTAAGTATTTGATCTTCCACACAGTGTTGTGGTCACTGCACTCCGCAAGGTTGTCCAGGACGCACCAAGCCTTCACCTCACTTATTAACATCTGCGGTGTGGTAGTCAGTGTTTACGCGCCAATAAATCATTTCAACGAAAGGATTGGGTCAATATTTATGGGAAACAAGGTCAATAATAATAGTTTTAGAAAATTCTTGGTAGTTATGACTTGTTGTCAAAGTAACAGCTTGAATAGAAATTGATGTTGATGGAATAAATAATCTCCGAAAAAATATACCCTTTGGCCGGACCCACCACTTTCTCAAATAAGATCTAAACATAAAAACTCCGCGTGCATTCAAAAGTATTTCGCAAATGCTACACGTTTTATGATTCCATATAAAAAATATGTTATTATTATTTCAGATTACAATGAAAATTTAGAACAGCTTTGATGGTTAATAAGTTAATTCAATGGATTATTTTTATTGTGGTCCGTAATTTCAAACATTAAATTCTTAAGGTGTAGGTCAATTGTTACAAATATACGCATTTCTTGTGTTGATTAATGATATCAGTTCAAAACATTTCGACGGATTATGTGCTCACAATAAATGCATAACAATTATTACATTGTAAATATTTTCCTTAATATTCTCCTTTTTGAAAACTATACGTTCTGGAATAGCACAAAAGAAGCGTCATACGCAACAAAGAATCAAGAGAGCTCCAATCAATTGTCTCCAATTATCAATAGAAACTGCGAATTCTGATAATTTTGATATTATATCAAAATTAGCATAAGTGTGAATTTCAACCTTGGTAACGCACAGAACTTGTTTGTAGAACCATTTCAAAATTTGTGATATAAGCTTTTTCAAATGTGAGTAAAAAATACTCGGAACTTTTTATTCCTCGATTTGACCTGACTAGCTTACCAACAGCTTAAGGCAGCTGCTTCTATCCATAACTTTGTGCTCGCTACTATCCATACCCTTATACTTCATTGTGAAAGGACAAATTTTATAATATAAAAATAAGTCACGATATTGACAACTTCGACACCGAATTTAATTTTATAACAAACGAATAAATATTCGAAACAACAAAATGCTTAGAAGCAAGCAGCAATGGTTAAAAATCAAGTCAATAGGTCTGTAGAACTTTTTGTCGAAAAAGTGTTTCACCGAGCAGGGGAACATTGATCAGCAGCGACGCCCATTTTCTTCCTTGTACATTTACTCACCTATGACTTGCTAATTGCTAAGATCGTTCACTATTGCTCTGCATAGTTAGTTCTATAACCATTAAGACCCATATGACTCAAAAACATTGTTTCATTCAATCATTCACAAACATTTGACGGCAAACTTATCTTCGAAAACCTTTATTTTTTCAATATTAACCAAGTTATTGTAATTAATAGCTAATTCAGATTTAGAATCACTAGATATTGGTGATAAATTTAATCTCACAAATGTAAATGAAAATGTTAGCATGGCACACACATTAGCTCGTTTCAATATTTCAGTGGCACCAAACTCGAATAGTTAATCATCATCTAATATTTTAAGTTTGAAAGGGCACCAAGTTAACTGCACGCAATAATCATTAACTTCAACTAGCAAGAAAATTATGCACGGCTCATTTGTTTCTGTGAAATATAAAGTTACTGTCGTGACGCAAGTAATTATGCTACAAAATCGAAAATCACTCAAGACGTCGCAAGTTGCGCAGAGGAGCGAAATGCGGAACAACCACTCACTTGTACGTTTACGTTCTTACTGTTGCCTGTCCGAGAAGCAGGTAACCAGCGGACGAGGCGATGC
Source organism: Platorchestia sp. MABIK (assembly GCA_014220935.1). Classification (NCBI taxonomy): domain Eukaryota; kingdom Metazoa; phylum Arthropoda; class Malacostraca; order Amphipoda; family Talitridae; genus Platorchestia; species Platorchestia sp. MABIK. The sequence continues at coordinate 232,869 of JACJUY010000308.1, forward strand.
TGCTGTTGCCGCCACTGCAAAAGAGCGTGAGTTGTTGCAGGGCACCAACTGCTGTTGAGTCCGTCTTAGCTCGTGTCACGTATGTCAAAATTATAAAGCTTACGAATTGTTTCTGTGTCCTGTACTGTTCATTAATGAATATCAACTAAGGATCTTAATGTTGATAAATTTTACGACCCAATGATATACATTTCATGTATCAACTTCATTGGAAATAAACTGTTTTTCTCTCTTTCTTTCTTTCTGTTTCTGAGCTCCTCACCCTTTAGAGCAGGGGTTCTCAACCGCACCCTAGAGGGTGCGAGACGATAGTCCAGGGGGTGCGAGAGAAGTCCAGGTAAATAATAGGATATTGGCAATATGCTGGGATTTTTATTTCAGGAGGTGCGAGGTTCGAATTTAATTTCTTTAGGGGTGTGGGGCGCAAAAAGGGTTGGGAACACCTGCCGTTTAGAGGATACCTTCTTTGCAAAATAGTTCGTTTTGATGAAATCTTCCTTTCAAATTAATTTTCACACCACAAAACACAGCGCCACCTTAGGTGTCATAGCCCCACCCAGAGCTGCTAACAGTTAAATCAACAATACTTGCATTATTTTATTTGCTAGGGCACCAGCACCGCTAAAAATTACCGTTATGCTCTGACTTTCTAAGTCCTATTAAATTACATTAGCCGTCAATGGTTTCATTAACTGATAAATATGTAATAGCAATAACTAATCACTGATTACTTTAAAACTAATGGTATGGGATTTATGCATCTATGATACAGGCATTCTTACCTCTCTAATTTCCTACGTTAATTCTTCTGATAATGATAATGCTAGTAGGGAGAACTGCGGAGTTAGTAAAGCTTGTATCACGGATACGCTCATCCAACACTTTTAGTCGACCAAGTAGTCAGAGTAATTAATGCGGATATGTTTACAAAATTAAATGAAGATTTACGTGTGATACAATTAAATGAGACTAGGAGATAAAAATGCATGTGTCATTTTTGACAGCGCAGGCATACTAGGCATTAAAATAATATTTGTATCATCGATATCAATACGAACATCTATGGGTCGACGTAAAATTTTGCTCCAAAATAATTTATTGAATTTCAACGGAGAGATACGCTTACGCTGAAGCATACATTCAACCTAATTCCCTTGTGTCTACTTGTTCAAATATTATTGTACATTTATTGGACTAATTTAGCTGGATTTCGGTTACCATGTCAATATCTTGGTACAAGCACGGTACCACTATTAAAGTGAAATAGCAGCGAATGCAAAACAAAGGCATTTCGAGCTTAGGAAATTTTTTAGGTAATAATTATTTGGAGTTTTGGAACATGTTTCTTCAGCTTAACTGTGTCGTATAGCAGAAAAACCATAATTTAGATATCATGTTGAATTCCCTAAATTTTTTAGCTTATTACAACAATCCAAGCCACATGGCGCTAATGGTACACAAATTTAGGAATTTTTTAAAATGTGCTTGCACTTCGAATCCGGCACCACATATTTCTTATGAAAACTTAGCATTATTGAGCCAGCATTTAGCGATAACTGCATCAAGCTTGAATAGACAGTAAACGGAACCTGCTTATTCTTTTTAAATATCACAAATGCTCACGGATGTGCGTGCAGTCTAAGCAGAAAAAAATTACGCTGAGTGTACCGATTCAGCGGCTCTATGCGGTGTGAAAAAGCTAGCATCTTTAAGTTTCCTCTGTGATCTTTGCCACTAAAAAGAGATTTAATAATGATAACTATTTTAAATTTAAAAATTAGATAGGTAACTATTTAGAGAATAAATATTCTGGCACGAAATTAAGTCCCAAAGTTTATGGTTACGCAAGTGCACACGACTCGTCAAAAATGAAGGCGTCCGATAGTGTTTGATGAAGCACGTAAACAATTCAAAAAGATTGGTATTGGTGTGAGAGGAAAGTTAAATGACTCATACTTATACACATATTTCTGTTGTAAGACCTGTCTCCAAGATATGAAAATAACAGATGAAGAATCATTTGAATGGTCTAAACAATCACTTTTTTTGGTGGGGGTTTGGATTGAAAGATGTAGTAATAATCATTTGACCATAAACAGGATCATGTACACAGTAGCAAACATAATAGCAAAGCTTGCAGTCACGACACCAATGATTTCCCTATTTAGCACTGAAAGCGAAACGAGATAGAAACAAAGACGTGCGCAAAGACACGAATAAACACACAACTGCTATTACTGCTTGGAATTGATCCATTAAGGTCAATTTGATATAAGCGCTGAAATACTCCCTCTGATTCAACAGAAAAAGTTGAAGTTTTTAAGATGATCTACAAAATGTGCCCTGCATCTAACAGTTGCACAAAGCCACAAATGAAGTAGGAGAGACATTGACACCACTCGTTTTCAAACACACCAGTTGCAGCAGGTCAAGTGAAAGCAGACGACCTAATCTTACGCGAACCTCAGCTTATAAGGATAAACAATAATTTCGAATCATTTCAGTAATATATGATGCTTGGTTCATATTATGAATAACACGGACTAATTTTTATCCGCATAAATTGAGGTTCACATAATACGATCAACTCGTAGACCGACCGTACCTCAAATGACGAGAAGGACCAAAACGTAGCTTGGTCACTCAGACATCTGAGGCTCGACTTGAATGCGAAGCCTAGGGCTGAAATTTGCGGAGAATTTTCAGATCTTCAGTTGGAATGCCAAACGAAGAAACGCTAATGCAACATTGAAGAGAAGGAGATGCAGGGTGAGTTTTGTGTTTTTCGTTCTCAAATTTTCTGATGTGTTTTTTTTTCAGATGTTGAGTGGTCTTTTCGATCTAACGGTCAAAGTTTATTAGAAAAAGGCTGGAGTTGTTATTATAATCAGAGAACATACCAACCATGCAACACGAGCAAACGAGCTCAACATTTGGATGCAACCCATTGCGTTCACACCAGTGAAGCTTTAGAGTCAATAATTAAGAGACCACCGAATTTCACAATCCGTTCCCAAAGCTTGCGACCACAGACTTGTGTTAAGCACTCGAGTCAAGGTTAGTTAAGTTCAGTTAAGTTAATCACTGCATATGCTCAACTCTTTAGAAATGCGTTAACTCACGTAATTTCCAAAATTCAACGCAAATTATTATGTACTTGTATTAATGCCGATGATTTACGTTATGCATTTTTCCCAGGATTCCTAATGCTAATAGTTTTGTCTTTTCTCTTTTCAAAATTTCATATAAGTTGTAAAAGAACATGAGGCATTGTGCCCAATTGAAAGATTTAATTCCGACGCAATCGAGAGGCAAATCAAAGGACCCATTTTAAAAAAATCCTACGTTAAATGGAGTGTACGCTCTTGCTTCTTCTCTGCGCAGATAACATCTGCATAGTCATGTATTAAAAACTAAATTAATATTCCCTAGTTATTCCGATATTTCACCACAAGATTTCCAATAATTACTATTATGTTTCCTATTTTCAGGCTGTGTTCTTTCTAGTGCTTATGCTCATTAAATAATTTTTTCCCTCCTTAAAATTCATTGAAAAAAGTCGCATCTCTTGAAACTGTCGTACTTGTAATGCCATGAATCAACAATCATTATACATCTAGTTATTTTTATAATTATTCAGTTGGAACGCATGACAAAAGTTATTAGAAGCTAAAAATCACAGGATTATCATTGCTCTATTTAACGACTACAAGAGTTCATAATATTCTTCCTCACCATTAGAATAATTTTGTATGACGGCAAAACTTACGCACCGCACAGGGCGTACGGGATTATCAAACAATTTATATCGTAGAGTGCAGCTGGCTGCGTGAAGTTCGTTCAAGCAGACTTGGCCCCGTGCGGGCTTTAGCACGCAGCGTAGCTAAGTTGACTTTAGAGAATTCATACCGCCAGCTGTACGGTGCAACGAGGTTAATGTGTTGACAAAATGAATTCATCATCAGAGTAGGGATTCATCAGTTCCGTTAATAAACCTCACTTTTCATGTCTGATTTAGCACCGTCGCCCTGACATACTTGATATGCGCCGGAATTCAAGATACAAATTTCAAAGCTCAAGCTCACAAAACGCTCTATCTTTATTATTGAAGCCTGACTTGTTTACAATTTTGTATAAGCCTTGAAATGTCGAAACCATTTAAATTCTAGTTAAGTAATGACCGCACATACACTATTTTTGCTTACGCTTATATGACACACTCGTATAAGTTTAAGCAAATAGAGTGTACTGATAAAAACCTTCCCATATTTTGAAATTCAAAAGTTATTTGTTCTCTAAAGGAGGTAAAACAGCATCAAATGTATCATAATTTATTTATTATTCGCAATAAGAATGAACACAGATTGATTGAAGGAATTATTATACTTGCCAAGATAATTACAAAATCAAGGGAAAATCCCAAATGCATGCAGTGACAAATGAATAAGCATACCAAAGAGGTCATAAAAGGTACAACCGGACCATTGTAAGCGAAATAATGCTAACTGAAATGTAAGGAATTGCATTCACATAATACCGAACACTTTTCATCGTTTAAAACACGGTCATCTATTATCAACCAGGAATGAATGCGTAACTGAACTTCGCACTTTGGTTACTGAGTTTGGGTTTTGTACCTCATGCTTCGCATGGGCAGCGCGTGCTTGAGGAAGTGACTCAGGGCACGGAACAATAACGGCCCACTTTTTCTTAACGCGGTCAATGGTTGAATTCAATGCGTGGACTCAAATGACGGAACCAAACATGCACGACTCGCCTCGCCAGCCACCGACACAGTACTTGACTGTTTTTTTATCCCGATTATAATTTGAGGGACAATTTTTTTATGGTTTGTTTATCAATTAAGGACCTTAATAGTAAGAAATTTTACAAATCCAACGAGTCGTAATACATTTCATGTATCAACTTTCTTGGAAATGAACGGTTTTTCTTTCTTTCTTCTTTCATGAGCTTTTCAACTGAAATCGGAAGGAGGATTGCAAAGCTCAACTATTACTTATTGGCTTGCTTGATTACTCAAATACTCTAGCGAAGGAGCATTACTGGATGAGCCTTCATTTTCGTGGTGGATTAGCATAACAACATTCAAGTACAAAAATAAAAAGCCAAATGAAAAAATGCACAAAAATATTCAAATTTTTCAAGCAATGACTATATAGACGTTATTTGGAATTAGACATCATCCGAACAATTGTTAAAATTCTTCAGAAGTTGAGAAATTTCTCGGCTCAAAGGTGATGGATGCTGGTAGAGAAAAAGAGTTAACACGTAAATTGCGAAGAACAACGTCACATCTAGAGATGCATCACCGATGGGTGACACTTTAATTAACTGACGAGCCTTCAAAAAGCGTAGAATCCCATCTATGCAAATGTAATCCAGCCTGCAGGTGAGATCTTCTCAAGCAATCAGTCTGAAACACAACTGCGACGAAGGACAACCCTATATAGGTTCTCAACTAGATTATAATAATATTAAAACAAAAATTTCAAAGAGATAATACATCACGATGTTACTCCCGCTCTACGCACGCTAATCCATTCGGAAAGGAGAGAGAAACCCTTATGCATTTTTTTCTGAACCGTACATGCAACGAATCACATCAGCATGGTAAAGCCATTATTATTATTAGGATGAACATTATTTTCATCATCAGCGCTTTAAAACATCCAGCTGATAGAATTTCCGTAATAAGGAATACAGCCTGCCCAATTTCGGTGAGCAGGAGCTCAGCGCGAGGGACATCCTGAAACTCTACGCCATAATTTAGCTTCCATGCGTGTGCCGCGCGCACACCAGGCGTGCGCAATTACAGAGCTTCACATCACCGTCGAGAGGCGTACCTCTCATGTCTAGCCGCGCTATACAAAGTTCTAAATTAAAATTACCATGGCAGGGAACTCGCATGGCAGTACCCCTTTGGAAAAGAAAAAACAGTATTTTTCTGTTCGAAAACACTAAAGTTCTGTACCTAGTTGCGTGCCCTGAAATATAGCTATCACTCTCATCGTTCACTAAACTTAAGTTAACTCATGGAAATCATTTCATTAACGGCAACCTCTTAATCCAGGCTATTACTTTAAATCACTGTTTTCGACACATACAAAGATTTCTATTGCACAATTCACTGCAAAATTGCGTGTGAAATTGCAAACGTTGTGCAAGCGCGCGAATTTGGCAATATCACACCTCCACCGAGGATTGCTCAGGTCTGAAGTTGTCTGGAGATCGTACACTTCAGTGTTACATTCCTTTCCTCCCCGCATTAGAGGAGCGTGATAGCCTCTAAATTAGGATTAACAAAATGCAATGAAACAAATTTGTACAACAAATTTGACTAATCAAAATCGGTTACACAAAAAATGCAATTTTTAAATATTTTCCAATTTTCTATCGAAGATAGAGTCTAGAAAAATATCTTAACTCTGCCTATAGAACATAAATCAAATCACAGCGCTGAGTATTTTGCGAAATCACATATTTTAATGAAGAAATACACAAAAAATTGGAGAGGCACATAATATCAATTGGAGGATAAAGTGAATGAAAATTAAGATTGTTCATCTAGGTACCAATTAATTTGACGTTACGAAACAATTACAAAAACAAATTAAACAAGCGTAGTACCAATTAAGCATTATTCTATTCAAGACCTAAGCCTCCGGTTTCGCTGTTGAGTGATCATCGCTGAGAGAGAGAACTCTGTGAAACTTTATGTTCCAGTGGCATTTCGAGGACGCAAAATTTGGGTGCCTTGCTTCACAAAACACTCAACGCTGGCAAAAGACTGGCGTGAGCATATCAGTGAGACGAAAAGTTCACGGGAAAATAAAGAGAAAACAACGATGACACTCGTACAGGTTCGCCGACCTCCTCAAGGAGACATAGATGTTCAGAACGAACAAATCTTAGCCCAACAACAGGCCTCTGCAACAAGAGTTGCTCATCCTTTAGTGGGTAGATAGGGATTAAAATATGCTAGTATTAAAGAGCCACGTTAACCCATTCGTGGAAGGGCAGAACAGCTTACCATGAGCAAATTTCTACCTTATGTTCGCATTTCAGTGCTGGTAAATTGCGAAAGAGAAGTAATGATGTTCAACCGAACTAAAAGGAAAAAATGAAGGTGTTGCGATGTATTGGTCACAGACATACAAAGAACACTACACAAATTTTTAATTGCATTTTACCAAAGATTAGATTAGATTATTAGTTAGTTTTAGCCTCCCTATCCGCAACAAAGGCGATCCAAAGAGAGGAAGGAAGAAGGCACCATATAGTATGGAGTTAAGGGAACGCGGAATCCATGCAGAAAGGGCATAGAAACAGTAAGATAAGAAAGAAGTTCATGAAACAAGATCAAAGTTGAAGAAGAAAGTAGTAGGTGTTGAAAAAACAGGACAGCAGTGAACCGAAAAAAAGTTGGTCCGTAACAAAACAAAAACCTATGTTATTTTAACAAAAAGAAAGCCTACCTAACCTTTAGCTAGGGCCCTCACATTGTCCCCCTGGGAGCGCTAATTCCCATAGATACAATAATTGTATCCCCCTGAGGGGGCATTTTACCAAAGACGAATTCACATGGCAATGAGAAAATAACGTAATAAATGACCGAGGTTCGCTAAACCAACAATAAGTGAAGTAATACTTGCAAATTCATTTCATTATCATTGATCTATTTTTTCAGGTAGAAAAATTTTGATGCATCCATACATTAGTAATAATTTTCTGTTTAATCACCTTGAGTAAAAATTAGACGTAAAATATCTAACACGGTTAATTGTTGACTGCGATACATGGCCAAGTAGGGTAAAGTGATGGCTGGGAAACCAGCACCTTTTTCCCAAAACCGCAATACTATAATTTATTAAATTTAATTTATAAAACAGAATAATTCACCTAATTAAGCTTTTCTTATTGCATAATTAGTGCGAATTCTGACTAGAATCGATTACATTGTATTCAAACGTATACATTGGGTTTAATTTGCAAGGCCAGCATTAAATGCACGCAGTGGAGAGAAGTGAGCCACCAACAAATGCAACGCGCGCAGGATACACGAACGTTGGCGGTGCTGACGAGACGGTAGGGATGCGGTGAGCTTCCAGCTAAGTGACCAGCACGAGACGTGCGCAGAGCGAGCAAAATTAAGCTTTCAACTCGTAGAATTTGCAGAAATCAATTTGGCTAAACTCCCGTTCAAACGGCAGTTCAAATTTGTTTGATCGAATCAAACGACTTATCAGTTTGATCGATAAACGAAATTTTTTTTCTCCTGCTCTCATCTTGCTCAGGCAGGTCAGCATTTTACGCTTTCCACTTTTTAAATGCACTAATTTTTCTCGTCAGACTCGAATCCGAAAAGAGTTTTTATCTCAGTTTTATACGCGTATGGTGGTAGAACTAATTAATTTGTGAAAAGGAAAAGGATGAAGTTCACCACATCTACCACTTGGGATGTATTTAAGCCTAGAGTTTCTGTGGAGTGTTAAAGCGTCAGGGAATGAATTCAGGCAAGCCTTACATAGAGACGGAGACGTGAATTGCGAAGATAAATACTAATTAGCCAGAAAACAAGACATTCTAGCTACTGTTTCGTCACACCTTCAGCCGTAAAGGCAAGAATTTTCAAGCCTAGAATTTTTAACATATTGATAAAGGCAAGTACCAACTGCACCGCATGCTATCTTTTACAGTACTTTATTTAAAGTACTCGGGTTGACCCGAATTCCAGGGAGATTTAAAAAAGTATTTGTTCAGTTTATTAGGCATTAATCAGAACCCGGTTTCTTTACGAGATACATTTACGATTCCATTCGTAATGCCTCAATCTGCAGTACTGTCTACAATGCATGAAAAAGAAAACCTCATGAAATGCCTCAATCTGCAGTACTGTCTACAATGCATGAAAAAGCAAACGACTCTAATGTTACTGAAAATGCGGAGAAAACTGCCAATGTATGGTAGGTATTGAGAAACTGTTCACACGTTCACTACGTTTCCGCTGTTGCTACGGTCGGTTTGGTTAGGTTGGAAGAAGTAGAATTGAAAAGCCACCTTCACAGCTTGAGTACATTCTTGTCCTTTCTTACAAGCGGGAGAAATATAATAGCACGATAACATATTAACTCGTACACCATAGTCCAATTTAAATAAAGGTAGTGAAATCGGTGAAATGATAGCCATTGTTACTGGCACAACTTACCAAGTGGTACACATATGTACCAATACGCAGTGAACGTGTTAGTATGAACGAAATGGTGATTGTAAATGATAACCGAATTAGACGGTTCTCTGGCGCCTGTGCGTGATACAGGACTCGAGGGAAAGGGAATAGCCGAGAAGGAATTACTCAACATGCTTTGTTACAATATTCTATTGAACTCCAGGGACATAGGAATAGAAATTATCTCGCAAAATAAAAGGATTCGCCCTCTCCGAAACAGCCTCCTGGACTGAGTTACCAGTTCGCAGCAAGTTGCGATGGTAACCTACGAGTGATACAGAATTTCAGCAAACGACGACATAGTTAGCATCTTCTGACACGAGTAGGAGCTCCTTTAGGAAAGCACCTATAAACTACCAACCAATGTTGAGAATGTGGCCACGCTTACTAGTTCTTACATGACCATCGAGTACGCGAAGTTAATTAGCCCTCGCTGGGTCTAACGTTATTCCGCCGTACTAACCGAATATCGACCTCGATGTTAGTCTAACTCAAAAATGAGACAGTCTTGGCTAATACGCTAAACGCACCAAGTGCTTAAGCAACACTTCAACTAAATTATGCAACTTTAAACCGATGAATAGTTGATAGAAAGCACTAATTTTTATTCCCTACATACACGTACACACGAAGAAACTAAAAGTGCCTACAAGATCTATGATCTAGAAACTTGAGTATTTATGGTCGAGTTATCAGTATTTTCGGTTATTAAAAAAAACAGTTGAGCATAAGTACAAACTCGCCAATACTATGGAGTTCTAGACACTATTTGTGCAAAACGATTCCAAGTCGACTACTACCTACTAACTGGAAATAACAAGACTAACAAACTACAAGCTTTTCATTCGAAATATCTACGATGCAGCCCAACTAGTTTCCTGAAACCGAACAACAACAGCAGGCGAGTTCCCGACTACCTCACCACTGACAAAAAACCATGTCATCCCAGTCTGAGAGAGAAAAAAAAATTGCTTTAAATTGGACTATTGTATAGCTAGAGCTTCCATTAAAGTATATACATACATCGATGTACAGTTTCATAATACAGGAATGTAAAGTTTAGTGCAACAAATATTGGAAAATAAGCAGCAAAAATCACATACATGCACCAATCATGCAAACATCAACATAATACAATTGCCGTGCAGAGGAAGTGACACCGTGTGTGTTGCTATGGCGGCTGTTTAGAAGTCGCCAAAACTGACAACAGCAACACTAAACTTCCTTGCGCCCGTGGAAAAACGTCACAGTGCTGGGCGGGCCTCCAGGTTGTATACTTCATGTCAGACCTAAATGAGTAATAAGCTCTGACTCGATATATAGAACACTGAACCTCAGAGAAAAAAGAACGCTAAGAAGCAATATTAACGAACTGAAAATTTCACGAGTTTATCATTTGATCATCACAAGTAAAATCTTCAAGAAATGAATGCAAAAAATAACTTGCCGTTTTCGAATTATTTCTTATGCTAAATTTTATATCTACTCTGTGATAAAGCGCTTATGGTAACATAAAACGAGTTGGCACGAAGAATGTCAACAAAATGAATCACAAGAATTATCTCAACCTCTTACAAGGAAGTTCCATTAATTAAATTGTTCACTATACTAATGTCTTTATTTTAACGCGTACGGAACACATTTAAGTAGAACATTTCACAATAGGGAAGCTGGAAAATTAAAAGTTCGAATTCACGAGAATAAAGAAAAGTGGGCACAAGGAGATACGCCACCTAAGTCAACTAGAATAAGGAACGGAAATTTTTTCGAACATCTCATTTTCCCAGGAATGCTTTGCTAAATGCAAATGTACCTTAAACGAATATTAAAAATTTTTTACCATTAAAATAACATGGAAAAACAACCTGCAACAAAACATGTCATCTGATGAACACCAGGTATTTGATCACTAGATATATGAACACCTGCTCTGAGCTTAGGGCCATTGGTCACTCCTTTTCAGCGGTGGAAAGGAAAAAAAGGTCGGAAAAAAAAACTGAAACTGCAGATTTCTAAAATGAAAATAAATTCATGTGAAAAGTAGCAGATATTAGAGAATGCCCTACCTCGTCTCCACGACACCTCTAAATGCGAAAGATATTAACAAAGGAGTCTTAAGTTGGCAAGATGCACCGTATGACTTTATATTAGATTTGTATTCTGTTGAAATAGAAAATATTCTGATGAAGTTTACAAATGTCGGTGCAGATACAATGAATACGCATATTGTACGTATGTTCATACATTTGAGACATCTCGACCGCACCAACTTTCCTTATCCCACCAAACAGTAAGGACATTCTACCCCACAACACAGCAATGCCATCCCTGACGATCAATGATAAATTTAGCATTAGTACCACGGTACGGATACTAGCACGGAGCCCAACAAAGCACTGCTGTACCACTGGCACGATTTTGGCGGCGTTCCACTACCTCTCGCTACGAAAAGAAAAAACATCAGCCCCAAAAGCACTGTCAGTAACCGTACGACATAAGAGCCAAAAGCACCGTCAGTAACCGTACAACATAAGCGCCAAAAGCACCATCAGTAACCGTACGACATAAGAGCCAAAAGCACCGTCAGTAACCGTACGACATAAGCGCCAAAAGCACCTTCAGTAACCGTACGACTTAAGCGCCAAAAGCAGCGTCAGTAACCACACGACGCTACCGTGAACACCACATCGCATAGCACAAATGTCTGCATTCTGCAAGTTACCACAGGCAGGGAAATCAAGTTTGTCGCGGAGGCAGCTGCGCTCTGGGAGCGCCGTTGTGGTTGTCCCCTTGTTGCTGCGGGTCGCCCACGGGCACAAACTGGGGCGGCATAAAGAGAGGCGCGCCCGCAACTTCGCTGTACGAAGGCGGGGGAGTGGAGGGAGCCGCGCCTGTTGTGGCGGCAGGTGCAATGCTTGATGATGCACCCCCATTGTCTGGATCTGCACACGTAACGTGATGCGTGACACAACGTTGTAGATTTTAGCAGGTAATAGGCGTTTTCTGAGTGGCATTAGGGACACAAGAGATGGATCTGGATGCAATGGTAGTATGATAGTTGATTCAAGGCTCCGTTTCCATTGCTAAATGTTTTCACAAAGGAAAGAAAGTATGGATTTCTTAGATCTATTCCATTTAGGATAAATTAAGCAAAACGTAGAATCCATGCCCTATGTGTGTTCCCACACAGAGAACCTTGCGTTTTATAATAATTTAAGTTAGTTTTAAATTCTCTAGCTATAACAAAGGTGATCTCAAGAAAGGAAAGAGAAGGAACCATTTAGTATAGAGTATGGAAAACGGGAAATCTTTGCCCAAGGTGTGTTTCTCTTATTATACCTTGCCCATAGAAACAGTAAGCTGAGAAGGAAGATGAAAAAGAGTTAAAATTAAGAAGAGGTAACGAATAAGGCAGGAAAACTGGAGGAAGCAAAGTGAGCATGAAAGATGGAAGTTCCTCAAGCCAATCTATAGTTTTGAAGCATGTAACCTAACAGTACCTCTTCTGGGGGCGCCAGTCCCCGTAGCACACGATAGATAAACCTAACTAACCTTAACCTATAACCAATCCTACGCCCTCTGAGGGGATCTATATACAATGGCAAAAAAGATTAGGCTAGGTTAGATTATAAGTATTTAGTGTCCCTCACAATATGAAATGTGTTCAGAAAGAGGAAGGCACCGTTTAGCATGGAGTAGGGGAACAAGGAACATCTGAACAAGTGTGTTCCCCACACAATTCTTTGCGCGAACAAACAGTAAGATTGTAAGAAATTCATGGAATAGGATATAAGTGGAAGAAAAGTGTAATTGGCGCGGAAAAAAAACAGCAGAGAACCAAAAATGAGGTCCTTTAAAAGAAAAACTATTCAATTCCAACAAAGGAAGGCCAATAAAACCTACAGCTTGGGGCCTCAAATTATACCCATGGGAGCTTTAATTCCCTCAGATACTTTAGCTTTCTCTCCATGCGGGGAATAAAACACGATTTGATTTTACAAGAAATCAAAGTTTGCAAACAGTCATGAAATATTTAATAGAAAACAATTCAAGAAAATTCAATTCCCGTCAAGTGAAGTCCACTTTAACCAAGTTCCTCATTGAGAGAGTAAAAAATTCAAACAACTACGGAGAAATGATCAACTCTAAAGCTCTAGAATCAATCCTGGCACAATTGCAAAAGTATTCAGGTTGTTTACGTGAGACAATACAGGACAACATTGTATTGTCTGAAATTGTTTACTAGAGACAATACAAGGCAACGTTGTATTGTCTGAAGTTGTTTACTAGAGACAATACAAGACGTTGTATTGTCTGAAATTGTTTACTCGAGACAATGTTGTGTTGTCTGAAGTTGTTTACTTAAGACAATACAAGGCAACGTTGTATTGTCTGAAATTGTTTACTCGAGACAATACAAGACAATGTTGAGTTGTCTGAAGTTGTTTACTTAAGACAATACAAGACAATGTTGAGTTGTCTGAAGTTGTTTACTCGAGACCATACAAGACAATGTTGTATTGTCTGAAGACTTTCGAAAAGCATTCGATTGTGTGGACAATAACATATTGCTCTCGGAACTACACTGTTATGGCATTCAAGGAGTTGCCCATGATTGGCTCAGATCATACCTAACAAATCGGAAGCAATACGTTGTCGTTGACGATGCAAAATCTGATTCACAGACAATTAACCATGGAGTTCCACAAGGATCTGTCTTTGGGCTTTTCCTATTTCTAATTTTTATCAATGATATTTTTAAATTTACATCATTTTCCAAATTCAAACTTTTTGCCGATGACAGCACGCTTTCTGCGGTCCTTCCGAACCAAAATCCCGCTCTGATTGCGGAGAGTATAAATAATGAACTCCATGAGGTTTCAGTGTGGCTTAAAGCTAATAAAATGAGCCTTAATATCAATATAATGAAATATATTACATTCTCATACAAGAAAAATGAATCTCCCACGCATGAAAAATGATGAAGGTAAAATCGAAGAAACCAACTCATGTAAGTTCCTGGGCATCATAATAGAAAAACATTTAACCTTCAAAGAGAACATCGCTCATATTAGTACTAAGTTATCAAAATCCATCGGAATCCTAAATAAAGTTGAAAATTTCCTGCCTGAAACAGCTTTGCAAATGCTCTACTGAATGCATATTTCACCATACTTGCAATACGGAATAGAAGCATGGCACGGAACTGATAATAAAAAACAACATACGTTTTACTCTGCAAAAAAGAGCCATCAGAGTGGTAAAGAATCTAGAATATTAAGCTCACACAAATGATTCATTTAAAAATTCAGAAATGCTTGAACTTACGGATCTCTACAAAATCTCCATATATAATTTCATTTACAAAACATTGACCAATGATGGCGACAATGACCTAAAACAATTATTAACTGCACAAACTGGTCGTCACGACATTTAACCTGAAATAGAAGTAAATTCATGCTTCCTTATTATATAAAGGCCCGGTAGCAACACAGTATCCTCTTCTTTGGAATTAAAACTTGGAACTAAATCCCTGAGGAGATTCGTGAAAGTAATTCTTACAAGGTATTCAAAAGCAATCTAGAGTCTCATTTCCTATCAGAAAACTAGTCGTGTAAGATTACCTAGTCAGATCTTGTCTCCTACATGACTGGACCTGACAATGTAATTTGCCATGGTTAATATCGCTGATCTTCAGTCTGCTCTTAAATCGTTACAGAATATACTGTTAACATCTGGTCCATATTAACAATTTTGTAAAATGAAGCATCCAATATCGAGTAAATTATCTCATTGAACAGTCTAATGCGTAACTAGGTTGAGTGAATTAGGTTAAAGTTTAAACATTATAGTACACTCTAGAATAACGTTGATAGTAGGATGCCCTAGAAGTCGCTGAACTTATTCGGGCCCACAGGTAGCTATACTCAAATTTGACTATCGTACTAGACTTGAGAAACATTCTACCTCTGTATCACCTGTGGTAAATAAATTGTTTAAAATTGTTTAAAGTTGTTTACTTGAGACAATACAAGACAATGTTGTATTGTCTGAAGCTGTTTACTTGAGACAAGACAAGATTGTATTGTCTGAAGTTCTTCACTTGAGATTGATTGATTGATTATAAGTTTTAGTCTCCCTTACCACAAAAAAGATATTCAAAGAGAAGAAGGATGAAGGCACCATTTAGTATGGAGTTGAAGGAACGTAGAATTTATGTACAAAGGGTGTTCACACAGGATCCCGTGCGCATAGAAACAGAAAGATAAGAGGAAGGTTACGAAACCAGATAGAATCTGAAGAAGAAAGCAGTATGTGCTGAAAAACAGAACAGTAGTGAACCGAAAAAAAGATGATCCTTTAGAAAACATAAAACATTCTATTTCAACAAAAAGGGACCTACCTAACCATCAGCTCAGGACCTCACATTTTTCCCATGGGAGCGCCAATTTCCTGTACACTTGAGACAGTACAACACCAAGTCACAACCCCCCAGACCTCACCTACAACACCAGCGGCAGGGCGCAGAGCATCACCAGGGGGCGGCGGCCCGTAAGGCATGGCAGGGGGCGAGTACGGGGGAGGCTGGTCACCATACAGCCGCGCCGCGTCTACTTTAGCAGCGAGCTCCTGCGGGGACATGACGTCCGCAGCCACGTGTGTGGGGCCCCTGCTGCTGCAGGCCCCGCCCGGCCCGCGTGACGGCACCACGTAGGAGCGCGGGTGCAGGCCCGACAGCCCGTTGTTGCGCACCGTCACGTACGACACCACGTCCACCACGTCGTCCGCTCCTCTCGGCTCTTTCAGCTAGAACGCAAGTCTCGAGGTCAGCATTTGAAATAGTTTGAGATGAGAAGAATAATCAACGTAGCTAAGAATGTCATGACAAAAACAAACTTTTCGATTATAAAAACCAACTTCAGTGCTCTGAAAAACAATAAATCAAAGTGTTAAATAAAAAATCAGCCTATTTCATCCATTGAAATCTCTTTCATTGCATGAAGTTTGAAGGAGTGACACTTGCATTGCTGTGTCCTAATTTTACATTTTTGAGTTAGGTTGACAGATGGGAAACGTGTATAGAGCAGAATCATAATTTGACGTTTATTCAGTTAGGTATTAGGTGAGCAGTTTTACAAATTGTCACGTTTACAACGTATGTTGCGACAAAATTTCTTGGACGGATATTTTTACCTCAACAAAATCATACGTAAAATAACAAAACATTGTTGAAGAGGCATTTTTTTCAAACAAAACTTGTGAACCCCATAAACAACAAAGCTTAATAAAAAATAACTCAACAAAGAAGAAAATAAAACCCAGAGCTAAAACAAAATCAGGTGCTGTACAATAAAAACTAACCTCTTCAATGTGTGAGTAGACAATGAAGCAGAAGTAGACTTCAATAAGGATGGTGATGAGTCCCCTCCATGGCGAGTAGGTATGGTTGAGTTTCGGTGAGAAAGAATGGAACATGACGATCATCTCGCCGATGTTCCACCAGAGCCAGGGGTAGAGCAGCTTGTAACGCCTCTGTACACATACCACAGCACGGAAATATAGTCAAGCGCTGGCATAGCTTGTGGTCAGCAGTAAGTATAACATGGCATTGAGTTCCTAAACGTAATTTGTGTCTTGGCTAGCAGAGCTTGTGGTCAGCAGTAAGTATAACATGGCATTGAGTTCCTAAACGTAATTTGTGTCTTGGCTAGCAGAGCTTGTGGTCAGCAGTAAGTATAACATGGCATTGAGTTCCTTAATGTCATTTGTGTCCTGGCTAGCAGAGGTTGTGGTCAGCAGTAAGTATAACATGGCATTGAGTTCCTAACGTAATTTGTGTCTTGGCTAGCAGAGGTTGTGGTCAGCAGTAAGTATAACATGGCATTGAGTTCCTAAACGTAATTTGTGTCTTGGCTAGCAGAGGTTGTGGTCAGCAGTAAGTATAACATGGCATTGAGTTCCTAAATGTAACTTAAGTTTTGGTAGTTGGATAACACAATTTTGTGCATGTTATTATTACACTGTAACCTAGCCTATGCATGCTTAAAGGCGTGTGCCAGTTGGTAATTAATCTCCAAAGCAAAGTTAGAGTGGTAGAAAATGGGCTTTTGTGATTTGGTCTGATGTATTTTTAATTACGAAGAAACAGACGCTCAAATTAGATCATTCAATTCAGGAAAATTTCCTAAAAATTACCGCATTCTTTAAATTTCCACCAGCAAAAATGTAAACCTTTAAACCTGAGTTTTCCAAAGAAATTTAACATAAAAAGACTGTTCACCCAAGTTGATGCCTATCATGTTACAAATAATTTAATCATCACAAAACCCAAGCAGATATCCATGACGATGCAAATAATTCAACTATCACAAATGAAGAAATAAGAACTTGACACTTGGAATTTTTGTAATGCCAGAATAACCATAGTACTAAAATACCTTATCCTAATATAAATACCAGATATTCTTCCCTCAGATGAGAGTAGAACTATTTTGATTCTTTCCTAATAATATTCACGTTCATGAAAAATTAGCCACTCATAGCATTAACTCCACGGCTGCGAAGCTAACTTGATCACACAAGATCAAAGAAGTATGCCTGTACAGTGTACACCTCTGTGGCACTATCTACCAAGCTACTCAAGTTCTTATCTGTACAAAATTTAGCACAAAATTAAATTGAGCAAAATCGTAGCTATACTTATTAAATCCAGAGGTGATACAACAGTACTTGATTACAATGGATAGTTTGGAAAAGGAATTAAGTTTTCCAGTCTATTTCTGTGCTACAACTGTATTTTAAGTTATTACCAAGGCAAGATTACACGATCGTCATACCTTTGGTTGTTTGCTAATTTGAAATAATCTCTACATCTACTCAGAAAAAGCAATTATCACAAGAAAACCAATAGGTATAAAATTAAGTAGTATCACTAGGGCTAAATTTTGGAGTAAAATTTGGCACAGCCAAATATGGCACAGCTCGGTTGGTACAGCTTGGTATGGTGATAAAGCAAGCAAGACAAGAGGCTGAGATGAGAGCAGGGAATAAAAATGAAGACACTTATGCAGGAAGTGAGCCTCATGGCACGCTAGTCTCTTCTCCGATACGGAAAGAGATGTAGATAATAAACCCAAAGATCGAGTGAATTCCAAACTAAACATTTTACAAACTCCTACAAGCGTTGCAGATTCGTGGTGGGCAGCTCAGGGTACCCGAGATTAGACAAGTTAGTTGAGCCTCCCTCAGCGCAAGAAAGGCATTGTAAACTTCATGTAGTACGAAGTTTAAGGAATGGGGAATCCATGCACAAGGTGTGTTCCCACCACACAAGATGCTCAGCACATAGTAACAGTAAGTTTAGAATGAAGTTCATGAAACAAGATAAAAGTTGAAGAAGTCAGAAGTGGTGAAAATAAGGATAGCAATAAACTGAACAAGATGGTCTGTAACAAAACAAAAACTAATTCAATTGTAACAAAAGGAAGACCTACCAAACCTTCAGCTCGAGACCTGACATCTTCTCCCTGGGAGAGCACTTCCCATAGATACAACAGTTGTCTCCCCTCAGGGGGTTTACTATAGAGAAAGGCTAGTTCTTCAAGGCATACTGACAAAAACAGATACAATCAGCGCACCCTCTGTGTCGACACATATTCTTAAGGGCTAAATCTTTGAGATGCAAAACGCAACTTCTTTCAGTGCATCTATTAGAGGATGTCATTAGTACCAACACACAATTTTTTTATATCATTTAGGTAGTAAGGAAGGAATAAAATAAAGTTTTCAAACTAGAAAAATTAAATAAAAAATATCATTACAGAATAATCCACTTAAGCTAAGTTGCAAATTGCACATGAGAAATGGACACAAAAACTAAGGATGAATTTTTTTCAAAAACATTAAAAACTTACCCTCCTCACTCCAAAATACATGAGAAGCGACACCAAGAAGAAGATGATCATCACAAACAGCACGAATGATGCGGCTATTAGGACTGCAAAGAGAGATGAATCAAATTAACAAGTATAATGATAACAGGCCAATGACTCAAAAGACACATCTCAAGTAACACCACAAGAAATTAACGAGTGGAGATTATACAAGATTAGTATAATCTCTAACCACAACAGAAGTGTTCCAAAGTGAGTAAGGAAGAAAGCACAGTTGCGTATGCAGTTAAGAGAATGCGGAACTTATGAACTTGAACTTGAAATTGAGGGCCGACAGTGTCGGGGCCTTTGTAACGGCCTACGATTCCCTCCTCAAAACTCACACACAAAAAAAAAAGAAAAAGAGTTCAGCACCTGTGTACCAGACTTGTCCACTAAACTACTCGGGATCCACCAATCCTTGTCACAAACTCCCATTAGACGGCATCACTGGGATAACCAGAACGTCAAGACACCATCTCCATGCATGGTGGGTCATTACTGCCCACTTTACATGACTGGCTCATTCCAGTCACTGTCTTTTACTCCAGGCACGTAAAAGAAAAACTTTCATAGCTTCAATGACACTCAAATTACACTCATGATCTAATCCAACAATACAACGCATNAAGTTTTTGAGTGCAGGAGTTTAAATGGGAGTGCCAAGAGGGGACTGTGTGAAAGCTTAATTGTGCCAGTTTTACTGCATGGATCAGAGTTTTGGGGTTTGAGAGCAGCTCAGAGGAGGAAGTTGGATGTGTTTGAGATGAAGTGTTCGAGGAACATGGATGGAGTAACAAGAAGAGAGGATCAGGAATGAGCTGGTTAGGGGGCTGGCAGGTATTGTCAAAAAGATGGGCAGGCAGGTGGATGAAAGAGTGCTTGGATGGTTTGGGCATGCTGAAAGAATGAATGTTGAGCGGCTGGCAAAAAAAATATTTATACGTCGATAGTGAGTGATATTAGAGTGCGAGGTAGGCCATGGATGAGTTGGATGGATGAGATGAAACGTGCTAAGGGTCTGACTGTGGACGTGGCAAGAGGGATGACTGTGGACAGAAGGGAGTGGAAGCAGTGCATAAGAAGGTAATTTAATTTTTTGGTGCGGTCACTGGGCGCTTGCCCACGTGGGATTGGGTGACCTGTCTTGTGCGAGGGGAAGGGGCTGCACTTGATGAAGTGGTCGGGGTAAACCAGCTATGGCTGTCGGGCCTGACTGTGGTAGATGGTTGTGCTGATCCCCACTGATCCAGGCAGTTCTGGTGCGACCAGTGCTGCCTCTCCTGCATCCTAGTGACTAAGGGTGATTTGATTGTGGCCTGCTGTTGGCTACCCTCCCGTAGGAATGAGAAGCCTAGTATATGTATGTATGCCATAGTGTTTGGTCACAATAAAATTCCCTGATAATCTACCCTGCTGTAAAGGGATCTGACAGTCCCCTGGTGTCTACTAGTTTCCAGTCAGCTTAGTTTTTCCATATGATGAACTGGTGTCCTCATAGTTGAAAGATGTTGAGACAAGGTCTTTGCCTGCCCAACATTCGTTGGAGTTCATTTAGGACGGGGTACCTTAGGAGTTTAGGTAACTTTTTTTGCAGTAATGCTTTGGTTGCTCCATTTAGTATCAAGTATTTTAAGTGTTGAGAAACTATGAGTTTTTTTTGGACCTTTGGTAGTGCGTATATTAATTATTGACTCAAATAACTCATTATAGGCCGATTACTTACATCTGGGCGTTTGGACAACGTTCGTTATGTAAAAATAGGTAGTAAATTTTTGTTGTTGAAGGTAGTAAAAAGTAGTAAAATTTGGAAATGAAATATCAGTAGACACCCTGAATAAGTGGAAACTTGGCATGGCGCGAAAGCCTACACTAATTTGGTATATGCAAAAGGTAGTGCCTAAGTGTGAGATGTTCTATGATGGTAGTTTTGGTAGCCAGCTCTTGTTTGCTGTGAGGTGGAAGTCATTGAGCGTGAATAGGCGTACATGTAGGTGGAATGAGAATAATAATAGATTGTGTCGGCAGTGTGATAGGGGAGTGGAAGAAACAATTGAGCATTTTGTGCTGGAATGT
>JACJUY010000309.1:0-13950 GCA_014220935.1 Platorchestia sp. MABIK
GAAGATTACACCGTTCGCAGACTCCCAATTAATGATATTTCTCTAACTAGGACTTTAATATTTTGAAAGGCTTGACAGGCAAACTATTCCCTTAGATTGAAACTAATCTTGGAAGTTAAATTTCATCCAAATTAAAGCTCTGCTTAGCACCGTAATATCATAAGTTATTGACCAGACTCAGAACAAAATCTCTGTGATCTACATTTTCTTTTTGAAATTTGGTATCATAGCTGCAGTTATCGAATTAAGGCCGACTCGAGCAGACTTTCGAGTTGAGCGAATTCCAAACAGATTCCTGGTTAGAGTCAAAGACTGAGCAACCTTTGCGGACGAAGCTCCAACCATCTTCTAATTAACAGAGCGGAACAATGCGTTTGATCATATTTCTTCACCAATGTCCTAATGACATCTGCATCTACAATTCAGAACTGTTTCAAAGTACGTTTGAAAATTTTCATCAACGCAATGAAGAGCTTGCGTCTGCAGCTAGACTTCAAAGGGGATATCGATAACCAGACACGAGTCAGCTTATTGGAAATGCGAGGCGTATTGGAGTCATCTGGATGCGTACTAACATCTATTTCATTTTAGCCGAAATTTACCTTTCATGAGACGGGAATCTAAATGATTCATGCAGGATGATACAGAATTATACAGAATCGATGATACAGAATCGAGCGGAGTTTCTGCGTGTTGCACAAATGGTTTCCTATCGGAAGGAAGCTCTACACTTATTTATGGAGTTCAGTTGCAAAACGCTGCTTTCAGTTGTAACGCGATTAATTTAGAGTTAGTGATCGCTGTTTTCTAACATGATTAATCAGGATGAAAGCATGATGGATTGATATTATATTCCTATGGATTGATTGACATTATATTAGTTGAAACTGTTCAAACAATTCTCCAACTTTTGAATTGAAGACAATGCTTACATTTGCTTTCGGACGGATGCAGCATAAAATTTGCTCACTCATTCAACATCAGTAATGATAAAATCGATTAGATCTGCTCGCATCATTTTAACGTTACGGTAGAATTCTTTTTAGAGTGAATGCCTTATTATACTAGTATGTAGGATTGCTTTTTCTACACTACATTTACTGTGATTACATTTAACAGGAACCTTTGATGATTTTCCCTTCTTTCCAATTTTCTCACTTTCACTTTCTCATTTCTCGCGTCAAAGGATTGAATTCTGTAGAATTTCAGTTTTCGTGACGCTTTTATCCTAAATCTGAGGACCAAAAAAATTTGTGAGCTTTGAGAAAGAAAAATTAGGTCGTCAGTCACGAGTTTAATAAGGCATCAAAGCTCATGGTAAAATTTAGCAGTAAAAAGTATTTTATCGCTGGCTTTTTAGGTGTCTGACATATTTTCCCTACACACTAACATCCAAACAGAAGAATAGTTATCTTTTCCGCTTCCTTTTCCCAATGTATGTAAGTCTGCTTGAGCAGATATACATTGTGATGAGTTCATACTCTTCGTGGCATCTCTTAATCATTGTTTTGATGTGAGCTCACATTATGTACGTACAGAAATTATCTTGCAAAAAGTAGTTTGGAGGGTTTGGCAACACTCCGAACTCTCCACACTTGGAAGCAATGGAGGGTTTTGCAATTGATTGTTCTCCATGCTTCATTGAAGGCTGTTTCATTGGTGGGACGTGAACAATTTTCAATCACGAGCATATAAAATAGAACCCTTGATAATTTTCTCATAGAGACGTAAAAGTATTAAGCAGCACCGTAGGCCCCACTGTTCTCATTCTCAATTGCTGAGCAAAACAATTGTGTCAGCGTTCTTCTCTAATAATTATTGTAGGAACTCTCAGCGACGGCACGTGTAACTCATAAGTGAAAGCAGCCTTTTTTCAGCTAGCATTAAACCAGAAGTGTTTTTTTCCTTACCTGGAAAGTGTGCAACAGCAAAAAAGTTAGAAAGAAGAGGAGTCTCTCTTTGTTTGTTATGTGTATGGTGTTCAGCATTTCTGAATTTTTACGTGTTTGCTTTCCAAACTTCAGTGAAATGATCTCCCGAGTCTCTACAAATCGAACAAACACCGAGAATTATATGAGGATCTTCTGGTAAAATGAATGCTATATGAGAATCGTATTTTTCAAAGATTGATCCAAAAGTTGTATTGCTCTCATTCGCATTTTACTTCGACATTTGAAAGCGATTTGTCATTGCGAAACTGATCATAACAACTGCGGAGATATCAAGTGCACAACACAGCAGTGTAATATCTTGTATCATTTAATTGTTAGAATTATCATGTGCAAAAATGTCTGCACAAATTTTAAAACCACGGCACCGATGGACGGAGGATTTTAAAAAAAATGAGATACTAATTCCACTTAATAGGGATCATAACAACCGACAAGAGATGCGCTAATGAACAGATTTTTAATTCCGGCTGCAAGTTTTTGCGAGATATTCTCAACGACTTGAAGCACTCACAGCACCAGCCATTTGAGAGTATCTTCCCTCTCGCAGGCGGTGGATTTCAACTTCTATGCTCTTTTATGTTGTGTTAGACATGTGTGCCTGGAGGCCTAAATTTGAAATTTATTTGCATACGCTTGATAACAAACGCGGCAATTTTATTTCAAAACGCGACGCTTTCCATTTCAAAGAAATTACCGCGTCATCAATTTTTATCTCAATTAACTGATTTTTCAGCTGTCTATAGCCTTGGAAAACTTTTAAAAAATTCCACAAACGAGCCTAAAAACCGTAAAATCTCTGAAAATAAATGAAATGTCTCAGACAAATCTGGAATTAAACTTTTCACTTGTATGCATTGTGTGCAGGAGGGAAAGATAAAATCTTTAAAAAATCGAGCTTCACATTTTCCCCCTCAACTCATCATGTCATCTTATCGCACATCAGACAAATGCGTTTTCTAGAAAAACTAGAAATTTTTCTCTACCATTCAGTTAATGCATTAAAAAAAATATATACCTCAGTACCATTGGGATTAGTTGTCTCTTCTCAAAAGTTAATGGGATAATGTATCCAAAATTACTTCCAGGGGCTGCCTTTGACTTTATTACCTTGGATTATTTTTACGTCTTTCTCACGACTCTGAGGCGAACATGTCCTGTTGGTCACAGCAGTAACAAAAGTGACATTTACTGCGAGAAATTTTTGGGTGGTGCGGTGATTCAAATCAGCTGAGGCAACACACGAATACCGGTGGAGGAGGCTTGAGTTTGTGAAACAGTAAAAGTGCTTGTAAAACTGGTAAATTCCTTGTGAAACAGTGCTTGTGAAACAATAAAATGCTTGTGAAACTGTTAAATTGCTTGTGAAACAGTGCTTGTGAAAATTGCTTATGAAACAATGATATTGCTTTTAAAATTATGAAATCGGTTGTGAAACAATGATATTGCTTGTGAAATTATAAAATTGGTTGTGAAACTATTGAATTGCTTGTGACACAAAAAGATTACATGTGAAGCACTAAAAATGCTTGTGAAATTATAAAATTGCTTGTGAAACAATACAATTGCTTCTGAAACCATAAAAATGCTTGTAGAACAATGAAAATGCATGTGAAACCACTAAATTACTTGTGAAACAATGAAATTACTCGGGTAACAGTAATGATTTCACCCTGCCTCAGAAATAGCAGAGGCAACATGCATAATTTGAGGTTTATTATAATTAGATTTCAATGAAAGTTTTTTATTTAGATTATTCAGTTTGATGTTTTTCCCATGAGGCATAAATAATTCGTTTCAATTATGAGTGATGGTAGTGTAGTAAAAAGGTCTTTTTTATCTTGATTAAATGCTTGTTCTTTTTTGCCTCTTTTTAAAAGTTTTTCTGAATGATATTTCTCTTTATTATTTTTAATGTATTCCCGTGGAAAAATTTTTCAACAAGACTTTTGTTCGTGACTAACTCAATTGAAACGTTAAATGTGTATAGTTGTAAGATGTGGTCTGAATAGTATTTATCGCTTCCGTTGATTATTCATTTTGTAAACAGAAGAAATGAATCCTTCTCTTTATGGATTATAATCTCAATATTGAACTGATTGTAGTCCTGTTTTGTCAAGAGTGAAAGCAGCTTGTGTTAGTTAGAACAGTATTTCATTCCTTAAAACTGTTTGAAAATAACTTTTTAAATTTTCATCTTTTCTTTTTTCGATTCCACCATCTTCGGGCTATGATGAATTTCTAATTAATATATGCCAAAAGGAATTAATTGCAATTCAAGAACAAAATTTTACAGCCTTAGTGTAGCTTTTGATTCTCACTTGACAAAGAAAGAGCATGGACGTAAAGACTAACCATCACTAACCTCCCATGGAAAATTTTTGGAATTAAATTAATCACACTACATGCTACAACACCACAATTTAGGAATGAAGTGGGATTCAAATTCAATTATCATATACTTCGTAATAAAAAGTTAAAGAAAACCGCAATAGAACAGAACTCGGTATTGTCGTCACCAGTGGGATAATAAGCTACACGAATTTTCTTTGTAAATAGGAGGGAAAAATTTGCTAATGAAAAAGAAATGGATGACGCAGTCGTATGTTTGCGACAGAATTAGAGTGTTCTTCGAATAAATTACGACGTTTCTTGTTCATCATTTGCTTATGAATTTCAAATTGATGCTTCCAGGCATAGGAGTTCACAACAAAAATAAGAAGCTGCATATAAAAGTTAAATTATTAAAATAGTTTTCATAATTTACCATGGCTGCGAGAGCGAAGGCTGTTCTCGCACCATGGCTGCGAGAGCGAAGGCATTCAGTAACTCATCTGTTGGCTCCTGCAGTGGTTCCTTCGAATCGGGGAAATTACTGTACAAAAATTTGAAGCCGGAAATAAAAAGCTACTCATTAGGGGTTGTTATCTCTTGTTAGGAACCTTAATGAGCAAAATTAGCGTCTGATTACCTTTCATGTGATCCGCCACCTGTATTGGCTACAGAGATTTCTGAGCACGTTTTTACGCCTGCGAATTCTATTAATTAAGATGTAAGATGTTGCGCTTTCATGTTATAGGTACAATATTTCTATTGTTGTTGTGATTAAAAGGACGGCAATACTTTGTGTACATATATAAAAGTAAAATGAGACTGTGAGCTGTACAACCATCTATTCTATTTCTAAAAACATACCATTCTAATTCCCACAACTTTATTTTTAATATAAAATCTTCATATTAGATATTAGTTTCGGTGTTTGATCTGTAGAAGTAGGGTAACATTTAATCGAATTAGGCACAATAAAAACAAAAAAAAATCAGGGATGCAAACACCACACACACACATCAAACTCCGAAAGACCATTCTTCTCTTTAACTTTTATGCTAGTGCCCAGTCAAGCGTGGACGAGAGGAACAAGTTCTGGTGTAACGCAAGTTCTGGTGTAACGCAAGTTCTGGTGTAACGCAAGTTCTGGTGTAACGCCAGTCCTGGTGTAACGCAAGTTCTGGTGTGACGCAAGTTCTGGTGTAACGCAAGTTCTGGTGTAACGCCAGTTCTGGTGTAACGCAAGTTCTGGTGTAACGCAAGTTCTGGTGTAACGCAAGTTCTGGTGTAACGCAAGTTCTGGTGTAACGCAAGTTCTGGTGTAACGCAAGTTCTGTGTAACGCAAGTTCTGGTGTAACGCAAGGTCTGGTGTAACGCAAGTTCTGGTGTAGCACTAAAACTGCGGTTTCCTAGAAAATCGGTGCCGCTATTTTACGGCGGTTATTTGGCGTGATGCGGCGAACGTAAGATAACGGCCACTCATGAGTGTAAAGTTTGGAGTTGTTTTAATGCATTGTGGTGAGCATATGATTTCTCACACTATCAGAATGGACGGTCTAGACAAAGCATTATTAATATACCTGAAAGATGAAGAATCATCCGAAGACGATGGTTCGGAGGAAAATGAAATTTTTAAAAGTCGATTTACAGAGGCTGCATTTGCAAATTATATTGTCCCACATGTGAATTGCCGAAAACATTTAATTCGCACACAGAAGTCCTGAGGAAAAATCTACAATTTCGGTATGAAAATGTCGTCGTCAAGACTGAAAACACAGCCATGTCTAAGCAAATACCTGCACGCCAAGAGTTTTGTAGGAGTTCTGTTTTTGTAACAGTTTTTCCAATCCCTATCTAACACTCGTTCTACAAAAAGCACAAATACTCGTTCTTAATGTGAGCGGCATAGTTCACTGTTACGACCTATAAACTGTCCAGAAGCTAATTTGTCGCAGTCATAGGATACAATTAAGATCATGTGATAAGTGCAATCAACGTACGTGAAAACTACTGAATAGTTTTTTGAAAATAATTGAATCTCTTAGAGAAATTAAATGAAAATCATTCAATAAGACCTCTGTAAAAATCCTGAATGCTCAGCATGCCCCGTTTGAATTTTGTGCGGGAAGTTCAGAGCAGCTGTTTCCGAGCGATATGATTTGTGGACGAGAACATTGTGAGAGTCATGATAAGCTAAATAGGTATAACTTGGTGAGCTTATGAAAACTTTGCAGGAATAACTCAGAAAACGTTAGAATGTGAAAAATTGAAATTTAACAACAGCGAAGGTTCTTTATTGTCTCACTAAATTTTCAATCAATGAAAATGTAAAAAGGAAGGCGTAATACGGAAGTTCATAGAAAAATTAATTTTTTGTTAATTAAGAGAAGCTGTGATGATTTTCTCCGAAGACTCAAAATTGCAACTTCAAAAAAATTTACAAGCTTAATCTTTTTCTATAAAGTACCTGCAACCTGACGTTATTAAGTGCTCTGAAAATTTTGCCCCTGGCCTTGGAAACGTCTTATTGAAATTTGAATATAATGTTTGCACTTGAGAGCTGATCTTACTGAGTTAAACATCCGAGGTATCGAGTATTTCATCTTCATTGTCAGGTTTTTCACTTTCAATATATCTCATGAAATAGTGATTTTATTTATTTAACTTTTGTAACTTATACTAGTTATTAATCTTCGCATGATAATAAATTCTTAGAGGATAACTTTTCTCTCACACTAGCACACGTACGATAGCAGGCGATATACGAAATAAAGCTCGGAATAGAACTCCAAAAGCGAAAAGAAATAATGCTGCCATCGCTCGATCCTACTTACTTACTAGACAGATGAAATTTTCTAAAGAGCCTGTTTTAAAGCAGGCGGTTTGGTCTTCATTGGAAACCAATACCAGCATGCAGCTGCGAGGCAGACACAATTTAAATCCGTCAAGTTTTTTGTCCTCATTGAACGATTTGAATTTTTGATGCAGAAAACTGAAATAACTTGTAAATTGGAGGTGCGTGTCAAAGGAATATTTACTCGGCTGTGACAGAAACATTACGGACGAGTGCTGAGGGAGAATTGAGGTATAAAATCTATCGAAAAGTTATTGTACCAAAAGGAACCATTCATACGGGTTGCATCTGACGCACAAACTATTTATTTGTTCTCGGTAGGGCACATCTCAGACATAAAATCTTGTTTTCCTTCTACAATAGAAAAATGAGCCTAACTTCACTTCTATAACGCTAATCTGTATTTTTCAAAGCTTAGCCTAAAGATTGTGAGAGTTCACTCTAAGCAGTAAACGAGGATGAAAAAGTCATTGCGTCCAGCCCTGCTATAACTTATTCTAACTCTGCCTGCACCCAGCCCTGCCATAACTTACTATAACTCTGCCTTTGCC
The DNA here is from genome assembly GCA_014220935.1 of Platorchestia sp. MABIK. NCBI lineage: Eukaryota > Metazoa > Arthropoda > Malacostraca > Amphipoda > Talitridae > Platorchestia > Platorchestia sp. MABIK. The sequence continues at coordinate 7,684 of JACJUY010000309.1, forward strand.
CAGCCCTGCCATAACTTACTATAACTCTGCCTGCACCCAGCCCTGCCATAACTTACTATAACTATAACACCAAGCATGTTTTTTTAAGTGGTATCTTGTCTACAAATTCATGTAGTGAATAATTGATGCAATGTTACGTACACGAAACACTGAACGCCTGGAGGTATTTAATGAATAAATAGCAGCTCTTTCTTAAATAAACGCAGTCGTTTTTCATCGGCTGGATTTTACCGGCTAAAATAACAGAAAATATTCAAGAGCTCATCTTGATGCACTGGAAAGAAAACAACACACTCTAAAACGACAAAAGGTAAATTAGATATTCTTGCATGCCAGGACTTCGGGAAAAAAGTATTTGCTCGTTATTTGTTCAAGAAGTGCTGGTCAAACAAAACGAGATTTGTTTTTCCTGCTAAAAAAATACACACAGAAGACTTGTGTATCCCCTGCTGCTGGTGTACGGTGTGGGTGTATTCACTGCCGGTCTGAACACATCGGCCTCTGATGCCCTCATGGTTGCTTTGAAAAACCTATCTGAATGAAGATTTTTTTAGCTGGTCATGCCTTCATATCAAATTTTAATCCTTCAATTTTACTCGTTAGACACGTAACTTTGAAGATAATGTTAGCATGTTTCACTTGTCATGCATATACACATCTTTTTTCTTTCTTCAATTTCACTAGTTGAACAAGAAGCACTGAAGAACCATTCGAAATTTGTATAGGGTTGTTTCACTTATCTTGCCTTCTCCTCTCTTTCTCATTTTTCAATTGAACCAATTCAAAATTTTCTGTAATGCAATTTTCCAATTTCAATTAACTGTTTCAGCATTATCCCAGTAAAATCCTCTTAGCAGACATAGATTACTAAAAGTGGTATTTTAGAGTCATGTTTCTAGTAAGCGTTCTTGGGGTGAAATCATCGATATATCGATTGCACTAACACAGAAGGCAATCACCAATGCGCTACGATCTATCACTTCCCTACTGTCTACTGCGGACAGTGTCTGTGTTGCACTGCGCACCCCCTGGAGTAGTATGGCTGTATTTTCATCAAATGTCATTCATTTTCTAATTATTCAACTATACGAAACAATTGAAGTTCATCACGTGATAAATTACAAAGAAATTCACTCAAGATTTCTTTATTGGAAGACTGTCAATCGTTAAAATGTACTACCATTGTATACTGCATATTTTCAACCTGATGATGATGTTTGTACATCGAAACGTTGCGTTTTATAGACGTCATGGTAGTACATTTAAACAATGGATAGTCTTCCAGCAAATAAATGTTGAGTGAATTTCTTTAAATTTCATTTAATTGATTAATTGTTTGCATTTTCTCCATCTATACAGGTATTTACCATATCACACCGTTCTTCATGATTTAAACAATTATTTCAAAATTCAAAAAGCAAAAGAGATTCCAAAGTATCAAAAGTGTTTTACAATAACTGTTCATGATTTTTAAGGACAGAGCTGGTTTGTGCACACTCAAAAAAATCTGCCTATCTGTAGCTATTTTTGAAACTGAGTCCGTACGATGGAAATGAATTAATATACCGAAAAGTTCAGTTCTTCCACGTCGTTCTCATAAAGTTGCGCCAGAATCACAAATTGAAAATTCGAGTAGCAGCTGGTAAAAGACTAAACACATTTTGGGGAACATGCTACCTATTTACTGGATGGCTTTAACAAACATTTCAAAAATTTCAGTTTGATTCACCATTTCTTTTTATTGAAGTTGATGTAAATGTGTTGCTATTTACAGTGCAGATACTAAAAACTTGGGACATCGGAATTTAAAACATCGTAGTCTTAATATTATTTAAAAAATAAAATTTCCTTGATAAAACAGGCACGAAATATACTCGATGAAAATCAACAGTCGTCCTTGCCACGTCTTTTTATTATACCCCTTCCGTAATACTTTATCTTTTTGCTTCACTTAATTTGTGTTCAATCTACGTGAGGAGGAATGTACCACTTTAAAATGTACTTAATATCTCCTGCCACTCTTGTATGGGCATTATCCGCTCACTCTCGTCTCTGGGATGCCCTTCAAATTTTGTAGCTCATTCCTTCCCTTCCCTGATAAGCTTTCTCACTCTCTAATGTGAACCTCTAATTTCTATGGGTTAAAAACCCCAATCACGTATAACTTCATTGTGTTATAAAAACTCAACATTGATTTTTCCCTGCAATCATGCTAGTCTAATATTTTCGGTATGCACAATCGACCGATAAAAACACAAAACATTCATCAGGACGAGTGACTCCAAGACGTATGTTTACTAGGCCATAACTTAACGGTATACGATAAACACAGTGATCCCTTTGTAAAGCTTGTATGGCTTGGAAGCGCAGGATAGAAAGGTACGGACAAAAACATGGCAAACGCAACTTCCAGGAACAAGACAGTTAAACACTTGGTGCAAGTCTAGGTATTGTATATTTGCTCAGTGGAAACGTCCCAGTAATATTCACGATCAGTTGGATGCGGACGGTAGGGTAGACCTGTAGCTCGTGCGAGTGCTCCGGCGCAGAACCATGTCCTCACAAATGAATTGCTGGGTTTTCTACGAATATTTCATGAAAATTACAGGTTTGATTTGCTTTGATGCCACCAAAACCGGAGCCAGGATTAACATTGCTTTTTTATTGTATGGCCTGACAGTGCACATGTTGAACATAGTATTAGTGACAGTCAGGTTCGGTGGCACGCGAGGAAGTCCCTTGTTCGTCATAGGTGCCCCAGCCAGCCTAATATCATTCAATGTTGGACTGATTGCGTTTTTAGTTAGTAGCAAAGGTGTTGCAAAAGCGATCTATTTTTTCAAACAGTATGATAGCTATCAACCTACAAGGAAAACTCTTCCGGTAGATCACAACTCGCGATGCTTCATAGCTGCAGCAGCATGTGGACATTGCTTCACGTTAATCGCTAGAGATTCAGTATTTACGAACAGCATCATCACTTACATAAGCAATATTGTCGAAATTTCATTCTTCATTGGAGCTATAGGTGCACTCGTCGTATTTCGAGAGTCTTGCTTGAATTTGGTGCAGATTTTGAGGAGCCGATGTCAAATTTTCATCAACACACTTTTGAATCGCGACCTGAAAAATTGTAAAACCGTATATGAAGAGTTAGTGATTCAAGCCGAGAACTGCGGTCATTTCACGATGATGGTGAGCTCTCAAAGTTGCTTTGCATTTACAAGCTTAAAATAAGAATTTATTCAACTATTCAGTGAAGTTGTATTATGCTAATGAAATCATTTTTGCACACATCACAATGAACAATATTCAGAGGCGTGAAGTGAATTACTTGATGTTCGAGATAAATCAATTTTTACTAAAAATTTCCCTCCCAATTTAGTATTTAGTGCGAATCAACCACACACTCATACTTGTCGAGAACTCCACGAAACTAATCAACGTGGATTAGTCCTTGAAACTAATTAATGCAAACGGACTTGGACACAATTGACCTAAAAAATGAGACATTAGTTCTAGAGCCTTAGCACTTTCTATATTTCGTCAAAGTACTCTCTCGTGTTCTGCTTTTTATGTCTACGGTATTAAGAACTATTTTTAATACTCTTCATACGCGTGGACAGTGAAAGACCTTGTGAAAAAACCTAGATAGTTATTCAAACCCATCACTACCAGATGACTCAATTCACCTCTAGACGAGGTAAAGCTATCACATTTTGTGAACAAAAATTTTGAGCGACTTCTTCATTTTCAGTTTGCTGAAGAACACCAGAATGTTTCCAGCTATGGCTTTTGCATCACGGCGTTATTTGCAAGAAAACAGCAATTTTAAGCAACTACCTCATTTTCAGGTTGCTGAAGTGCATCAGAACTTGGTTTCCAGCTATGGCTTGTGCATCACGGCAGCAGTGCTGGGCAGCGTCCTGCTGATGTCAGTCTTCACTTCCACGACCATAGTGCAGTTCGACTGGAGAACGGCGGGAGGAGCGATGACTTTTGGCATCATCCTCTTTTTTATCTTCAGCGTCGGTGACACTTACTCGCTCCAGGTGAGAAAGGATTATTTTGCATTTTCTGCGTTTTGAAATTATCATTTTTAATGCAGAATTATCAATGCATGAAATTAATTATCATGCATTGTCTGCACCCCTGATGCTCCATGAACGAATGGAGGGAAATTATTATTGCTCTAAATTAGCCCGACAGGTAAAGGTCAAGGGGAAAATTTTCACGCCTGAATATTTCATTGTTGAACTTGATATGATGGAGATCGTTTGAATTACATTATTTTATATACGTGAAAAAAGAACTTAAAAGTTCTTACCGAATGCATGCTCCGCATCCATGTCAAACTTGGACTTACAAATACGCTTCTTCATGACGTTAGCGTACACACCGCTCATTATAATTACTCATTTGTCTCAACACTCTATTCTCTTTCTACCATCACACTATTATTGTTGTATCATCACGCCTTTTTTTCCGATGCAGTCTTAAAATGCGTCAGGTGAATTGGAACATCGCGTATACATCCTAAAAAAACATGAAATCATTTACGGTGGTGGATAAGGCTTCTGGGATTTTTGAACAACTGTAGAATTTAGTTAATTTACATAAAAATCGACGTAAGTCCAAGCTCCTGTCATCATTCGTTCAGGTGAACAAGAACAGCGCAAGTAGGTAATGCACAAACGGTACAACTCTAAGCTTTTAATTTCAAAAAGCTTTACTGGCTATCGTTCATGGCGAAGATAAAACAAGAAAACTGCCTCAGATACGGAGCAAGGAACTAATTTTCATAAAATTCTTCCCAATGCTAATAAACAACATCGTTCTCAGACAATTTTTCAGTAACACATTATCGAAACTAATTAATATTATCTGGACAACAAGCCGCTAACAACTGCTTTTCATTTGAACAGATGCGGAATTTAATACAGGATTTGAACGCAGCCAGCCACTGCATTGGTGACGAGCGACTCTGCCTGCAGGTGTGGTGCATGAGACAGGCTTGTGTTATCGGGCTTTTTATTGCTTTTATCATTATTAATACTATATACGGCGTTTTACTACCGATGCTATCGGGTTATTTATTACTAATACTACTACTATTGTTATTAAATACGGCGTTTCACCTCTGATGTTTTCGAGCTTTTCATTACTATTACTACTACTATTGTAATTAATTAATGCGTTTCACCACCGATGTTAACAAGCATTTTGTTACCATTACTACTACTATTGTTATTAAAACGTCTTTTCATCACTGATGTTATCGGCCTTTTTATGCCCAAAATTCTCAACACTTTGCCCGCAACTTGCGTCACCGGTGGCCACGGAGGTAATTTTCATAATGCTGCTGACCGACCAGTAGTCACGAACTCAAATTCCATAAATGCTTAATCAAAGCTAAATGAAGGCAAGATCCAGTTAATGGTTACTATTATCAAAATTGCTCACTGCAATTGACTTGAAATTTGAGTTGCATATTGAACATCAGTTTAAACAACTGCGATTAAAGTGTTAATTTTGGGTTTTCATTCTGACAAAATCTAACAGTAGAGACGACTCAGCACGAGGATGAACAGAATTTGCTGTCGGAAAATTCTGCTCTAGAGTGAATCACTTCTTTGTGTGATCGAATTCAGTAAACTGGTGTTATGCAAGTACGCAAATCAGAGTTATAATCGACACGAGCATTTAGCATTTATCTCGATATTCTTGTAAATAAAGTTAGGAAAACTCAGCTAATATTTTAATTGTCAATTGTTCTTATGAAGTTGGTGAGGTTGTTTTTCTGATCAGTAACACATTAAAGTTCACTCATTCATAACGCTCAGTATGGGCTTTCAGAGGTGATTCAAATAATTATATTAATTGTTCGGGATAGCATACAACCCATGCAAAGGTTAATGCGATGTCATTGTATCAATGAGTACAAAAGAATGGTGGAATTTCTGGAACTGTACATTCATAGCGAGGTAAGCTCTATTTCTAATCTAAGGATTATTTTCATTGAATGAGAGGCACCTTTTAACGTATTTCTGTCTCAGCTTTGTAAAAATCTCCTCTTATTACTTTGAAAACTTCTACATCGCATTTGAATTTTTCTTAACAGTTCTAATTAATTGAACTTCGCCAAAAAAAAAGAAAAACCCCACGGAGATTTTACGGATGAATTGAATACATGAAAAAAGATTATGTATTCTTGCCGCCAACCGAAAGATATTATTATACCGAGAGTTTCGTGCTTAAAATTGAATT
>JACJUY010000309.1:34419-56512 GCA_014220935.1 Platorchestia sp. MABIK
ATGAAGAGAGACTCTAAAATCCTTAAATCGGAGGCAAATTTAGATCTTGTTAGAATTTTAAAATTACCGATGTCAAACGGGCTATTGCAATGCTCTGAATGATCCCTGATAGCTGAATGTGAAGGACTAGCTAAAATATTTCCTGTGCGGTAACTCCTACCTCGATGCTCGGCCACCCTACAGCCTAGAGTTCGCGACGTCAAGCCGACGTACTCAGATGCACATCGTGCACAACAAAATTTGTAAGTTAGGGAGGCCTGCATCGCGGTAGGAAGAATGTCCTTGAAACGAAAAAATGAGCCTATTTTGAAACTATTAACTAGAACCACCTCAAAGGTCAAAAGGTCAAAAGGTCAAAGGTTATTCAAAAGGTCTGAATTATACGAAATAATGTTGCTTTATTTGTACCAACCGCAGATTCATATATAAATACCATGAGTTTTCTCATTCAAAATTTTTCTCCGCGTTTAGCGTCATGCCATTTTAAAAAATTTCAAGCCCATCAATCCAAAGCTTGTTCCTCGTAACTTGGTCCCAAGCCCTAGTGAGGGGTGCTCTGACAACAGCAGCCGAAGTGTTCGATGCTTCAAGAGGCACCGCAGCGAAGGTGTATCTCGTCTACAAGAAACCAGGAAAACATCATCCGCTAAATCGAGACGCGGTCGAAAGTTTGGGTTGGACGATCGTGACAGACGGCAAATGAGGAGCATTTTGACATAAACAAAACGATGACGGCTGCCAAAGTAACTGATAAACTGAATGTCTGGCGCACAGAGCATGAGCACCAAAACAATAAGGGAGCTCCATGGTGGAAGGAATTTGTGATATTTCAAGGTTTAAAAGATCGTTGAGAATTATTGAATTTTTAAACCTTGAAATAACACAAATTTGCCCAGAACGAAGCGTAACAGAAATTGTTCGAAACTAGTAGAAGAAAAATTTTCCGCACGTCACAAATTGAAGTCATCACTTTACATTCACGCTGACCGCATGTAAAAAGTATGGCAGAAATCTTTGCTCGAGTAACCAGCGGCCGAGTGTGAAAGAACTTTTCATTTCTTCATTGTTGTAGTGTCTGGCTGCGGTGATGCCAGACTGCAGCCGGCCACACCCTGCCACCAATTCTTTACTTCTGACATCTCCTGTCCGCTTCTGCCAACACATTCGTCTTCCCACACGCTGCTGCCAGACTGCCACTGCCCTCTGTCAGCCAGGCTGCCACTTCCCTCTGTCACTGATAGCGCGAAAAATTCCATGTCATCACGTCCGAAACTCGGAGAAACATTTTTCTAATTTTTGCCCTCAACAAATCTCTGCTTCAAATAAGCATGTAATTACGTGAGACTGTTGTGCTGCGAACTGAAATATTGCTGTGTGTCTAGTGTTTACATGCAATGTACATGGCTTAGTTAGAATATTTACTAGCTGTGAAATGAAACACTTGGGATTTTTTATAGTTTTTTCAATATTCATTGTTGCTTCATTGGTTTTACTTTTCAATCCTAACTATCAATAATTGGTTTATTTGTAATTTCCTCTTAAACTCTTGACCATATTTCATCTCAGTATGTCAACGCTCGCTGCTCGTTCCTATAATGTAATGCAAAAGCATGATTTTCTGCAATACCTCTTCATTACTTAAATCAATGATGCAGTGTTTAATAACTTGCGAATATTCACATTTCAACCTAGCTCATTTATTTTATTTGCTTTTACCTGCATTCTCCATTACTACGGACGCTCGCTGTGCACTCAAAAATAATCTCTAAATTTATATAGTATACAGATTTTTAAAACAATCCTTAACAAAGAGCTAAGCTTTAAAACAGTTTTAATTACTTGTATCGTCGTGGAATGGAGTTCGCAAATATTAAATATCACAATTTTAAGTCCACACGCTTGCGCTGAGGCTAGAGGAAGCATTCAGTACCTACGTAAAGCTTCCTTTACGATATGCTATACATACTACAATTGCGCACTCAATACAATTCTTCAGGTGTGAATGGAATTCCTTAAACTAAACGCACGTGTTTCGACCTCTCATCACAAAAACCTACGAATCTCATCAAGTTCCGTGTACTTGTAGACATATTTTCAGTTTATTACCACTTTATATCTCTTGGAAAATATAATGAATTGTGGGCCTGTTGCAAAAGTTTTTATAACGATTTCAGATTTTAGGTTGTTAAGACATGACTCTTGCGCTTTTTCTGAATTTCTGCCGTAATTCGTTTCAGACCGAGTAAGTTAACGCTGTCCCATTGTCATGAACTCTATCATGGAAATGTCCTTAAGTTATTCAGTTTCTTCTCTTCAATCATGTTTACTGCACCATGAAGCTTCTGACTGACTTCATGATTTGTTCGATTCATTTCTTGTTGGACCGAACTGTTTCCATCTGCTGTCATTCGTTCATACCCCAATCTTTCCATGTATTTTATCTAGTTTTATCTAGTTATCAAACATTAAAAAATTCTGAAATATTTGCTCGTCATAAAATGGTGCATCAAAGTTATCACCAGAGAAAGGATTAATGAGGACCCGTCTGCCAACAAGTTCCTGAACAGAGACTTTCAAAACCTGCTCCAAATTTTACCGAGCTTCAGGCAGAGCCTGGAATTGCATTAGGAACAAAATTATGCGCTCCACGCCGAATTCTTTCTAAATAATAATGCAACGTGATTATGATGCTCATAGTGAAAGTGTGTTCTTTTATTTTTGTCCACGTATATCATCTAATTACCACTTTAACACGATTGTGCTGCATGATCGTGCGTAAATGATTAGAAGACAATGACAAAGAACACAGTTCGTAATCACAAAAATGTGTGAGAAATTATTCTTCTCCAGAACTCTTCGCAAATTCCTGAGCCAGAGAACAAAGTGTCTGTTTCGTGTTAAAAGTTTACATATTTTCGGAGTAAATTTTCAGTCCAGTGTCCAGTTTTATGGAAAAACACATTTTGTTTGCATCCTACATTAACCCGTATTCGTTGTAAGAAAAATTTTTTAGAAAACCATTCGTTACCCAAGACAGATCTTGGACAATTTCCCCCATTTATCCTCGGGGTCGAAGTTCCCAGCATCGAGCGTGTAGTACAGGACGAGTTGATAATTGATGCCTGAGACAAAATGCAGGCAGTCAGCGTAAGCGTTGGAACTGACAGTTGGTAGAAGAACGTAAATTTTCGGCAATGCGATGACCGCTCAATAAAGCAGTGCAATAAATTGAAAATTGAAAAATGTGGCCAGCGCTTTTGAATCTGCTCATTGATGTTTTTAGCGATATTGATGCATTAAACATTAGTTTTTAATTGAAAATGTGATACTGATTTAACATTGTCTTGATTGAAAAGTCACTGCATTCCATTGCAACTCTGCTGCCACAGAAGCGAACCAAGCAATCCTTTTCAAACCGAAGTCAACTGGGCGAGAACTGTTTGGATTCATTAGAGAAGCGTCTCTCCGAAGAAAAAGTTTTTCATTTATCTACCCTAAATTCTGACATTATGCCTCTGAAATAAAATATCAAACTATTGTGAATATTAGACATTGAAAGATTTCACGAAAAGATAATCAGAAAACGTCAAAGAGAAAAAATCAAACGCGATCAGGTAATAAAAACCTTGCTGTCTATTTACTAGTTTCGAAAGAAATGAACACTCCATTCTATTCAGGATAGGCTTTCGTTTGATAATATGTAAGGACCCTGAAGTCCTGAGTTTTTTGGGAATCGAGGCAGAGTCTAAAATTTTGTGAAATCAGCGACAGATACAGCTACATTGAATTTTTCAGCATGATTTGCACTGCAGAATGTGATGGGTGTTTTAGTTGAATCCCAGTACGGAAGCTTCTGCCCCGATGCTCTGCCACTCTGATATAAAAGTTAAATGACGTCATGCCGACGTACGACGATGTGCACTGCACACAACCGCAGCAGTAAGCCAGAGCGGCTCGCATATCAATAGGAAGCGCATCCTTCTACCGTAAAAATAAGCAACATTAAAATTATTAAGAAGAGTGACATGTTGGTTCAAATTCAGTATTTCATGTAATGTAAACAACTATCAGCCCACGACCCAACCTGTCTCTAGCATTCTCATTTGTCTTGTTTTCCAAATCAGAGAATTTTTTAGTTGATTTGTTACTCGCTGTACAGAAAATTGAGTTTTATCTTAAGGGAAACTTATTGGCTGGAGATTTGAAGCAAATGAATGAAGAAAATTCCGAGATTAAAATGGATGCCATGCTTATATTCTCGATTAAAGACAACATTTCAATTCAGCAGTCGTTCATGTATATGCCCTCCCGAGGAGTAACTGTATTGCTGTGAGGTGAACAAAGCCAGGCACACAAGTCCCACAGCTCTGTGAAGCCTTCCGTTCCTGGGCAATCTATTTCAGGAAACGTGACTTCCTTTGAAAGCCTCATAGGGAATGCTTGTATCATGCAGATGTCTACATCAGCAATCACGATTAATGGTTGCACGATTTGAAAACGAGCATAACTCGCAATACCACCTGCAGCGCTGCTTGCAAGCCGCTCAGCTGATCCGAGAGAGATGATGTAATGCCTGCAGTCCTGCAGTTTGTTGAGCGAAGACTCATCCCTGCTTTCTGCTTCCTTGCAAGGACATGAATCAATCTGAGCGACAGTGTTATCCGACAGTGTTATTCGTTATACCATGGGATAGAAAAAGTCAGACCTGCAAATCTTCAATGAGATTCTATAGAAATCAAACCATCAGTAAGTGATACCAAACAACACCAACTCTTGAACTTAGTTTCTATCTATTGAGTGATTTTGAAAATTAATTAGCGTTTCCTGATTTGGACATTTTTCATATTTTTATTTTATTGCTGTGAGTGATATCTGGCTACTCTCACTTATTAAACAAAAATATTTCTTGAAAGACCTAGTTGGATTATTAGTGACGACTTCATACGTTAAAATAAAACGCAGTCTATTCGCTGCCCTCCAAATCATTAAATAGTGAGACTGAAAAGAAATTCAATTTGTTTTCTCGAAAAACAGAGTAAAAGTTCGTTCCCAGAAACACGCAACGTATGCCTCCGTCGAACTTTTCACCTAATTAAAACTGTGATTTTTGACAGAATTTTGCAATTGCGGACTAAAGGCATTCACATGTTCCTGTTCACCCGATTGTGAATATCGAAAACAGAATTCGTTCCTGGAATCAAAATGAGATCAAGCATTTAATCAAACTAATGTTTTCGTTCCTTGTGGCAAGAGTGTTATGTAACTATATTGTTCTCTTGAAACTACTTCCTGCCAATAATTGGTTTCTATTTAGAAATGCGTGACACTTCCGCTTACAATGTGCTCTGGCCAGCTCTGACAGCTGATTCCCTGCACGAAGTCTTCGAATGGAACTCAGTTTAAACGTCCCTCGGACCGATGACCTGATTATCGAGCATCGCCTAATGCCGGCATCGGAACGAATCCCATTATTCGGCAGTTATGCTCGGCAATCTGATTTCCTCTCGCGACGTTACTGCCTCAAGTCGAGGTGACGCGATAGGCCCAGTGATAGCTTTGAGAGTTGAAAAATGTGGTTAGAGCTTCTATTCTTGCGATAGTTAGATCGCTTTTTACCTAGCTTATACTTCAAAAATACTTTTTTAGGTAGAAATACAAATATATTCGTCAAAATGCTGCTGATTGTATTCCAGTGCCAAGTTTCATTCCTCACACATTTACTGCGACAATTAGTAAATCGAAAAAAATAGTCCGGAGAAAAAAGCGTCGGGCCCAGAATACACGGAGAGATCGATGTCCTGCGACACAAGAGCAAGGTAAAATTGGCAGAGTTCACCAGAGCATGTGATGCGCCTCGGACGCTTTGGCAACACTTGCATTCATGCAATAAATCTGAACATTGACTCACGGCCCCAATTCGACTGATGTTTCAACTATGAATGACTTCAATTTAATAATTCCTAAAACTCGTAACAACGTCACAGCTTAAAATATACCATGATTGTAAATATAAGTGTCAATCTTTCGATATCATAAGTAAATTAAAAGCTCGTCAGTTGTCCCTATTGGTGACTTCAGCTTCAAACAAATTGTTTAGCTCGGCGACCAAAATAATACAAGCGACACAAAACCATTCGAGTTCCACTGTTTACGAATAAACTGAGTTGCTGCAATGAATAAATAATGCATATTTACTGATGGATTACTTGTTTTCTCATTTCGACGGGGACTCTTTGTCTGCATCTGTCGGAGCAATTAATTAAACATAAAGCTAAATATCTAAATTTGTTTTTAGAAAACTTTATAGAAATACATTTGTGAGTAACGTTTATCAGAAAGAAAGATCGATTAGCGCTTTAATAATTGGTTGCTATCCCCTACAGTTTTAGCTCGTAGTGAGCAGCTTCGACACTCAGATGAATGGGAGAACACGCTTCATTCCTAAAATGAACTAAACTCAAAAAAGAAACATAAAAGTTCCATCTATATTGATTGCTCCATCATTACAGTAGATTTGTACAAATGGCTTTCCTTAAACCTAAGAAGAGGACATGGGCGCGTGAAAGGCAAGCGCAGTGAGAAGAAGTTTCCCTCGACGATATAAATTCTTCGACCCTTCTCCTCCGTTCCCTCTCAACTCCAGAGTTTTGAGGTCTCGTGAAAATACCTCGGGTGTCCGAGTGGAATCAACCATGAAAGAAGCTTTTTCGTGCTGTTGAGCTCGTGGGTCATAATTATTTCAAGGGCTGCCATGGCATTGCACCCACACCAATGCTGAACAAATACGATAATGAAGATGGTTCCATTTCGTGAAAACAAATCTTCCCGGATTTTCCGAGGCTAGCAATAAATGTATAAAACAAACTTCCTATGAATTTATTAATTGGCATTCACTCACATCTTGTATCGCTATATCAGTGAAGGTCAGAACAGCTTTTTGACTACCAATTGACAAGCAGCATCAGCAAAAATAACATTCAATGTCGTTCTTTTCGTCACCCTATTGAAATTGAATTCGAACGCGGAGATTTTGAACATTCTAAGTCGTTTATAACGTGAAAAAAATACGTGACATCAAGGGAACTTGACTCTTCATAAAAAATTTCCGAGTTATCTTCTGTTTTCCTTAGCCTTTTGTTTGGCATTATGCATGGTTCATTGTCCGCATATCTTGTTAGCGAACAATTTTCGTCTTGCATGGGCATTATTCACACTGTTCGGCAGCAAGCACGAGTCTTGCTCTTCATAACAGTTTGCCCGGACAGCTTCACCAGCTTTGAAATGCTGAAACCATTCAGAGACTTGACTGAAAAACTTCTCAGCTGCAACTCTCTTCTGTATTATGATTCCATGAACCTTTTTACTGAATTTTTTATTAAAATCTTCCCAAACGCGATTCAGAATCGTTTGTGCTTGTTTATTATCATTACTGCTGTTCAGAAAGCCTAGAACATTTACCTGTTTGGTAATGCATAATTTTCTCTCAATATCTCTAAGAGAAAAATTGAAATTATCAAAATATTTGTATATAATTTCTTCGATCTCGCATTTTGTATATGTTTTGAAAAATGAATCTCAATTTATTGAGATGTTTGAAAAGTTAAGTGTAAAAGCTGGTCTAATATTCGTCAGCAAGCGTCGAAAGAACATTACAAGAGAATAATTCAAAATTATAAAATTAACCAAGCCTAAAGTAATTAAACATTCACTGTGTCTACTTACTTTTTAGTAATAAAAGTCAGACACAGACGTGACTCTCAGGCAGCAAGCAGGACGTCAGTCATTGTTGGTGTGTTTCGTTGGGCTTCGCTGTAAGCCTGAAATGCAGCTGTGGTATCGGCCTTGTTACGATAAAAAGGAAAATTAAAACAGGGCTCATTTTAAATAAATCATATATAAGTCATGAGGTCACATAACATAATTCGTCTAAATATCTTAATCCAATAAGAAAATTTTGCTCAGTTTTAGTTACATCGTAATTGGTGAAATACTAGTCACTGCATGGGCTGAATAACTAACAAATCATTTACTGATATCGTCATGTCAAAGAGCACGATTGATTTTGTACCTAATGTTCGACGATTGCCTTTGTTGAGTTATTGCTTAACTTCTCCAGAGACCAGAATCCTAAACAATCAGTTGCAGGAGACGAGTGACACTTTAAGCTGAGCTGCTAATTGATAAGCTGAGCTGCTAATTGATAGGCTGAGCTGCTATTGCAGGGAGAGAAAAAATATGTTGAGGGTTCCTTCATTGTGTGGACCACCAGCAGGACGGACAGACACAAGAAGGGGAGTGAGCGAAACAATACTGTCGAGCAGCTGGCCATGCAGGCAACCGCCACAGCGAGAGGCAATATGCTTTCTAGCTCAAAGGTTCGTTCCTCAATTTCTAAATCAGAGGTTCTCAACCTGGTAAATTTACCCCTTGAGGTTAAAAAATTATGTAGTCGGTTGTAAATAATTGAAGTACCTGAGAATTCAAAAAATAATTCAATTTAATTTAATTTCGTAAAATCAGAGAGAGAGAGAGAGAATGCAAAGAAAGTATGCGTACGAGAGTAGGGGGTAAATGGAGAAATACATAAAGCCGAGGGGGTCAATGATGGATGAAAAGGTGAAAATGGCTGCTCTGTTAGATGGTAAGATGAGCTCCTCTAGATGTGCTTGGGCCCACGGCCTGGGCACATAACAGAAAATGGGAAATACTATGGCCGAGTTTCTCAAATTGGGGCGGAGATGACAGCTCAGGTACACTCAGGGGGAAGCTTTGAAGCGTTGAAGACAAAGATTAGCAGATTTTCAAATGTGGTACTTGATATTTATGTGAGCGATGTGATTTAGATTTTTCCTTTTCCTTTCCTGGTATTAAATTAGGTCGATCTGTTTTTAAAAGGAAAAAAGTCATTGATAATGTAATTCCTTCATGCAAGGGAAGTGTTTAACAATAAAATACGATTGCAGGATGAGAATAAAATTGATTCTTTTACAATAATCACCGGGCATTATTATTCTTGTGTGTAAAACTGAGTTTCGACAGATATTTTGTAATTATTTTTGGCACATAAATGTGAGACGACAGCTTCTTTTTGTTCATCTCCTAAAACTCTAGAAATGAGGAGCAGACAAGAGCCTCATCGCCCCGTAATTTGGTGACATATTGGTTACTTCACCAGCTAGATGCTCAAATATAGAACGCTTCCATTCATCGGGGAGCTTATTGGTAGCAGTAGACGTATTAAATAACAATAAATTATTTGAAAGGAAGCTTTTATCAACCAATAGGAAAGCAATGGTATGAAATCAGTCCGAACACCAAATACTTTTTGAACTAGAGTCTGATTTCTCTTATTGTTAATAATTTAATTAGAATTGTTCTCTATTTGCCACACGTACGAAGAAAATAAAGCATTACAACTGTTCCTATTTTTGGACCGACATTCGATACAACGAGAACTTTTTCTAACTAACTTCTGTGAAAATGGGTTCTAAGATAATTGGCTCTTTAGAGGGGTTTTCAAGATAACTTTTGTGATTGGCATTTTTGGGTTGCGCTATCTCTCCTTGGATTTCAAAGATTCAATCTTTATTTTTTCCGATTGGAGTTCGGGGCAAATGGCATTGATTTGCGTCAGTAACTTTGTTTTGTAAGGGGCTTGGCAGGTAACTCATGATGGCTTTGTTGAATGCTCTTTGATCTATTGAGCTTGTTCCCTCTGAAATATTTCTTGCTATGTTCATTTCATTTGTTTTATTTGTTTCTCAATGAGTACGATTTGCTTAGATGTTCTCAAAGGGTACGAGCTCATTTAGGTCTACAGTAAATTTATTGTTCGGTAACTACAGCAAGCAAAGTTGTTGTTCAACAGTGATGCCTGCACCTCATTAATTCGAGAAGAGCGTTGTGTTTGTTCCACCTTTACTGTAGTTTTTGGAATAAATTCTGTGAGTATTTAATTTTCAAAGGCAGGTAATAAAACTCATCCTTTGTTTATTAATTAATTATGCATGAAAGCTGTTTGGAAAATATCAATCTCTCTGTACTGAGCAGAAGATGAGATGATTTTCACTTGGTGGCGAAAATCGAAAAATTTAATAAATGTGCCTAAAGTGAGCTGGTTTGTGTCTTAGTAATATCGGTTAATTGAATGCTTTCATTTATTAGGTGCTCTAATGTGAGGTACTAATGTGTTCATGTACTCTAATGTGAGGTTACTGGTGCTGGCAGGGGTCTGTGAGGGCTTACAATACAGCATTAACGTTCGTTTACGTCGAATTAAGCCAAGCCATTGTCCTACCTTTTCAATCTTCTCTCTGTGGAATTTGGAAATTTGAATGCAGTCTTTTCATAAAACTAGAAGATTCTCTGCATCCGTTAGTTATTTCGTATTCATTCCGAAGATCATAAATAATGGCTCGGGGATCTAGGATTGAATAAGATTTTAAATGCATGAAAAATGTTACATTATGCAGTTATGAATATTAAGTGTACGCAATCTGCTTTTCTATTCATGGTGCAGAGTTAGGTTTTCCTTTCTTACTATTTGTGTTGAGGCGTTCATTTGAGGTGCGTCGGTGCCGCTGCCGGGAATGTATTACATTGATCTTCGTCGCTTTGATGTGACGTATTTGCTTACGGTGATCGCACTCGACTCGGTCAAAAGTGAACGATTTTTTGTGGTGCAGCATAATCTCGTCAAAACAAGGAAGGGGGAAATTTTTCATTTAATTCAACCAAACTAACACTTACTATTGAGTGCCACCGACTATGCCACTATGCTACTGTAGGACTATGAGGTAACTATTTTGCTGTGGGTAGTTTTCATCTCCTCAATTTCTAAATCTCTTTTATTGAAAAATTAAGTTTTTTAATCACATTTTGAAAGAATACAGAAATGAGTTTGTTGTACTAATTATTCTTAAGTAGCACACGTTAATCTCATTTCAGAATATTAGAGAGATAAGTTCGTTCTATTAATTTACTCTTAAGTAGCACCCGTTAATCTCATTTCAGAATATTAGAGAGATGAGTTCGTTCTATCAATTTACTCTTAAGTAGCACACGTTAATCTCATTTTAGAATATTAGAGAGATGAGTTCGTTTTATTAATTTATCATTTGGTTACCAGGGTTCTTGCTAATGAATTCCGTCCTCTAGTTTCGGCTGGGCGTGGATGTTTGGTATTTCGATTCTGCTTTTAGAGAAAAATAAGTTTATTGGGACTCAACCTAAAAATAACTGAAACGCTTTGATGAAGAACACCACTGTACTCGAATAGTGTACTGTGAATCTAGGAATTTACTCTAACTCAAGCTCCATGCCCCGCTGTTAATCAACGCAGTGACATTTCTATTGAAGCTGCTCTCACTTTTGCGCCTCGGGCGGCGTTCAGAACGGAGACACACGACCTGCCCGCTACAAGGACCGGGCTCACCCGCCCGCCGCAAGGACCGGGCTCCAGCTCCAATAAACAAGCAAGCAGAACGAGAGACGCCACCGCATGCAAGCAACAGAGCGCGTTAGCTGCAGCCAGGGCGGGCGCTGCTCTCAGCGATCGTTTTAAATCGTCCGTGGTATTGCCATGCGAACCGAAATGGGATTTTATGTCATTTTTTTAGGGTGAGTTTGATTGCCGTCAAGAGGCTGGCCAGAGGACGCTATTTTTTGTATATTTAGATTTCACAGCCAGAATTGTACGTATCGGCTTGTGGTTGTTTACTCAGTTGTTTTTCATGCAATTTTCAACACATCGTTACTTTTCGTGAGCATTTGACTGTTCCAAAGTGAGTGCTATGTAGGCTGTTTCATGACAGAGAAAATTATGCCGTCGTATTTGGCCTTCATTCACACGACCCTGCACACATTCTTGGTCTATAAATATTAAATTCGTTGAAAAAAATTAAGCTTTGAAACATTGATTTATTTTCTTAACCTGAAGATCACTCTATAACATGGTGTGTTACTGACTGCGTGCGTAGAATGTCTGTCACACAAATAACTCGATGCTCAAAATACCAAAATTGTTTTCACTTCTCCGTAGAAACTATGGATAGAATTATTCTAAAAATTGTCGAATCAAAGATCGATATTTTTCTCAAAGTAATTAAAAAATGATTATTCGAATTTTGATTCTAGGTAACAATAACAATTTCGTAACAACTATGAAACAACAACGAAAATAAGTAAAACAGTCATTATGAATAATTTCAACTCCTGTGCAGCGTATAGCTATCGTTCTTAGTACTCTCAGTTATGCAGGCATGGTCACATGGCCATTGAGATGTTCAAGTCACCAACTTCCTCCCAAGCAATCCTTATTTGATTTGCAGCCCTACAAAATCCCCTTCTAATTAACACACAAAGACAAAATATTCCTGCGTAAATATATGAACAGAACTCGCATTTGAATTGCTCAACCATCATTTGTTGAGGCGACAATCTGGCGACGATTTACCCGAGAGATGTGGAGCGATATTTCTCCGATTTCCCCGAGATACATCAAATGAGCGCACGCGTTGTCAACAAGCCAGACATGCCGCAGAGTCCACACGGACTCATCCCACCACCAGAACATGGAAGGAGTTTGCTGGGCAGAGCGTAAATTGCGTCTCCACAAATTACATCAGGCCTTTTTGAGCCGCTGAAGCAATATTTTACTCCAAGTCACACTTCAAAGGAATCCTTCGGTAGGCTTTGCATAAATCAACTTCAGAGACAAATTTGGCCGTGCACATTTGTAGAGATCCTCGCTGCAGTGATAAAATGGAGTAGCTGTGCGAACTATCCATGAAATAGCTTTATAAGTTTAGGTGCCTGGCCGACGCTGGAATTAGTGGCGGGTGGCTGCAACTGCGTCTGATGCTGGTGCAAGCGAACAACTGCAATCGCGAGGGCCAGCGAAAGTCGATAACATATAAAGTGAGTTGGAAATGGCATTCGGTTTAAGGCAATAAAAATGAAGCCAGAACGAAAATTGTTTGTGCTTCGTAAAATCTTAACGATTCTTTTTAAGATCTCACGCTCATTTTCTTTTGAACGTGTTTCATCAGATTACAAACGCTCTACAATTTCTTTAAGAGTTGCAATCACATTCAGAATATCATTTTTAGTTTGTGTAAACCAGCACAAAATTTGAGGTACGGTGTGACACCACCAGTAGCGCACACCATAGTGACAGCTTTTTGGGCAATGTTATAGATTTTGAAAATGATTCGCATTTTTTTTTGTCGGGGCAGTCGCAAGGCATCAGCGCAACCTCCTCAAGGGAGGCAGGACCTGTTGTTACGTAGAAACGACTGTTCCTCCTTTACAAAGTCTCTCTTTCACAGAACGTTGTGTCAAATGTCTCCTCAAATTCCTCAAGCTTGTACAAGGTTATTGAAATCAAAGAACAACTGAGAGCGTATAGAAATGCTACTTCATTGGACGGACGACCTGTTTGTGACTCAGATTTAGAAATTCTGGTCAAGTCTTGTTTTGTTGCAGATCTATTCTCCAACAAAACATCGCCGATGGATATTTGCACAAACTGTTAATTCAACTGTTTATTCAACCGTAGCTTATTACCCCAATGTCAGTCGGTTACTTCGTATTTTATGATGTTATTGTGAAGTAGGTATGGAGCTTTACATGGATCAGGTAGTGATTATGATTAATCGCTCACTGTGGAGGAGTGATTAATTATTCATCACTCATTAATAATTACGCCTCCCTGTACCCACGGCTGTCACCACTGAGTGTTGGCCACTGCCTCCCTCGTGACACCAACGCTGTGAAGTGTAAAGTTATCTTAGTTGGTCTAAAGGGGCGACATCTATGTTCCTTTTTATTAAACCATTTTCAATTTCCAACCATGTGTAATTCACTTTTTGTAAGCCGAGATTTCGACATCATCTGAAAGAAATTGGTATCGGAGTGCAACGTAAACGATTTTGAGAGCAGGTTTGTGAATTACTCGTATTCTGGAGACACGGAAGTGTACATTTCGCTTTAGAATTACATGTGGTTGAGAAGATTACAGCAGGTAATTAGTGAGTTAGAGAGCCCACATTTGTCTCATATATTTTTGGTAGTTATCAGCAATGGTTAAAGCCTGTTTTTTCACATTTAATTCCGAGATAAAATATTTCTGTGAAAGCATACACCACAAATATCTAAAAGTATCGTGATCTACTCCTTAGTAAAAATTTAGTGTTGAACGTTACTTTATACTACAAGAAATTTATTAGACGATTGCCGGTTCTCTAAGTCATTGATGTTCTGCTTTATGCTACCAGAAGTGTGAAATAATTCAATTTGCAAAATTTACCTTCTTTTTTCAGCATGCTGATAATTTACAGTTTTTGTACTCGAAAATTTTCGCGTCGAACCCAAAAATAATTTTTGCTCAGACTATAGAAAGCTTGACCTCCATAAATAAAATTTTTAAAAATACTAATCCCATAAGAATATGAATTCAAAGTACTGGAGTTAGAGGAGGCAATTTTGTGTCGAATTCTTTCATTGATTCCGTTGTGCCCTGACTCAATCAATCTTGGTTCGTCCATTGGTCCTCGTAAAATGTCAACGTTGAAAATGATTTCCTTGTCTACCTTCTGCTATTTAACCACAGCGAAACTTGTAAAGTAAGCCCTGTGCTGAAGTGCATTCCATCTCGCCGAATTGAATTCAAATCAAATGTACCTTGTTCTAAGCTTTTCTCTCCATTAATTTTTCTTGATTGTATTTACGATCTATTTGAAAATACCATCCGATCATACGTTATCATTGGCATATATGAGTAGCTATACTCAAATTTGACCTTTGTACTAGACTTAAGAAATAATCTTCGTCTGTAACACTGATGAAAAATAAATTGTTTAAATTGTTTGTAATTGTTTTAATTAAATACCACTGGAAGCTTCATTTAAAAAAACTTAAATGTCTGATATGGCACGTCATGCCGAATCCATGATACCAACTCCAACATGGGATCCCTCACATTAGCAGACCCCAGACTATCACGCTTGATTCTGTATTTTACAATCTATTTGAAGAAATCCTCCGATAATTTGTCATCATTCACGTAAATAGTGTTTCATTAAATTCAACTTGAAGCCTGATCTTAACAAAAAACTAATTTAGTCTGATTTCACAAATGCCGAACCCATGATACGAACTCGAACATGGGACCCTCACATTAGCAAAGACCCGAGGCCGCTCCCTGGCCATTTCTCCCGCGGCTGCGGTGATCAGTTCCTGCGAGTGTCTAATTGCTTGCGTTGATTGGAATACGAATGTCTCGGCCCGATACGAAGAGCGGCAGCGTAGAGCCTCGATGCAGCAAGCTCAACCATTATCCATTTACGCCCGCACTTGGCGCGCATTTACTTTTATTGAGGTTTCTATTTGAGACTTTTGGAATTGAACAAAATGTTAATCTTTCTCACATATTTAGAATGCCCTTTGAGCATCACAGTCATCTTCATGAAATTAATGTGATTATACAGTGTCATTAATGGGGGTCATAAGTCCAACTTTATTTTGGTAAAAAGTATACTTAACAACACTGTTCTTGAGTTGTCTCTGCAAAAAAATCGCATTTAATAGAACGAGTAGAGGCGTATCAGGGAGAATCTCACAAACAGAGACTACGATGAGAGACATCCATTTATTGGGAAATATTGAAGTGCAGATGGATGGGAAGTGGGATTTAAGAGCCAGCTGGGCGACTGGAGGGAGTTCATTGCTCATCCAAAGCTGCCATCAAAATCGATTGGGCTTTGTTCAGCAGGGACATCAATTTGCTCGTTCATTACAGGGCGTTGCTTCGACAAATTAGTACAAAGATCTATGGCCTTTTCCTCAACACTGTGCCACACAATGCACATTTATCAATTCATCTTGCTTCATATCTTATCAGCCCCTGCCCGTTGAGTTTCAATCCTGTCCATCGTTTAGATAAGGAATTGTAACCCTTGTTTGGAGACACATTTTCAAACTCAGGCTGATTCATACTAATGGCCAATTCGTTAGCAAATGGCGTTGGTAGCTCCTTAAACCAAATTATTTTCTTATTTAATCTGACAGCAATGACGAAGTCTTCCAAAATCTGAAAAATGCTCACAATTTCCAAAATTTTGTGAACTGGATGATGGAGCTCCAAGTGATCCTCGCTCAAAGGGCGAAAAAGTGCGTTTGAAAATGACGATCGTTTGTTTACGTATCAACCCTGATAAGTTAACGGAAGAAATTATCCATTTCGATTAAGAACCGTAGTTCCACAATTATCGCAAGTAAAACTTGCAATCCTAGAATTTTTCCTAAAAGACCTAAATTGGACCATGCTGCAACCGTAGATCATTCCCAAGATGCTCCTACTGTCCACACTACAACAGCGAACGCTGCGGAAAGTGATGATGAGCAAATGTTTGGTTACGGTACATGAATTGGACACTATTGAATTACGTGTGTGTTCCCTATAAGTGTTCCTACGACATTTCAGCGACCTTTTGCCTTGCTCATCCTAGACTAACTTCCCAATGCACGTTAGCCTCAGTTGAATTAATTAATCCTTCAAAAATTGGTATCTGCACATTTTTTTGATTTCATGCACATTGAGATGAAAATATCTTCACAATAGCACAAAATGAGCAATCATGAATAAATGATAAGTCGAGACTCTCAAAAATGCTCGCTGCGCTATATTAAAGAGGAAGTGACTCCCCTGGCTATTGCACAAACAGAGACCAAAGCCATTTTGTGAATTAAAAATTTCCGTAAATGTTTACTGCCATGAAAGTCCTCATGATAAATGGAGGAGTTTTCAAGAACGCACTAAATGCGACTTGTCAGCGAATCTTATGAAATTCGAATATCTGTTTGCTTATGCGTATTGGGGCGACCTGTTCGGTGCGGTGCAACTTGGGGGAGGATTGGGCAGAGCATCTCGTGCTGGCCAACAGAGAGGGGATGCTTTTGTAGCCAGCCGGCCTGGCAAACACAGCATTTGTTGGGCCTCGCCCTCCTTTCTGGCTTGTGCCCTGAGGACGCTTCGCTCCCTCATCATGTCAACACCAACTCACTGAATTTTGTCAGAAGTTCATGCACAGCGTATGCTTTAGAACTGCCATGAAACTCGTAGCTTCATAAGACCTATGCAATTGGTTCTTATATGAGTCAGCATTGTTGTGGGCAAACCAAGCATCGAACACTGCCACTAGACGACTCACTAACTAGAAATAAATAACTCTTAAAAATTAATTTTGCAAAACGCAATTTTATCAACAGTTGTTAGAAGATCCTTGGAAGCCTTGAACAGAGTAACGCGAAAGAAGTCTTAATGAACCGCAGTTGCGGTAGCGAGTTAGAGTTGTGTGCCTGCCTCTCGCAGCAAACATTTGTGCGGGGCAGTCGAGTCCCTGAGCACTCAACTCTAATTTTCCAAGTCGAATGCTTCTCAGATGCAAAGGTGGGGCTTTGGGTTGTTTTCTGTTATGTCTGATAGGGAAACTAGAAATTTACGTCATAACCAATCCTATTAATGATAATTAGTTTACTGCTGAATGATAGTTGAAAGGGATTATTCAGAGGCAATTTAGGGTACAGATTTTTTCCTCTGTGATTAACTTGCAAATTTCCCTTGAATGCTACGTCTCGCTCTGCTGCCACGTAGGTCTTCAGTCACGTATAATCAGTTACAAGGTTTTGATCGAACTCGGAGACGCGGCAACGTAACATCTCTCCGTAGGTGATTGTAAGACATATTTTATGAGTCCATTACAAGGGAAACTAAATTGCACGCATGAGAGTTTCTGAGGAATTGTTTAGCTCTCACTTCAGTTGTCAGTGAAAAATGTGCAATTCTCAAAAATAGAACTGAGATCACCATATGAGATTCGTAAACAATTAGAAACTCAAACGGCCTCTAAAATAAAAACTGTCAGAGTAGCAGCTGGACTTGACGTTGAGAAGAGCGGAGTTTTTAGTGGAGTTTCGCAACTAAATTAGTTACATATGATTAGAATGATAAGAAAATATCAACGTAAATGAACACTCTGATGACAATCGTAATTTAATTTTGAATTCCACTTTCATCGTTGAAATTTCCGAATTTACTTCATCAAGCATGTGGCATAGTTAACAACCATGAATTTTTTCATACTGAATTTGAGTTAATTTACATTATTTCCCAACAATAAATTTAAATTTCAAATGAATGAGCTCTTAAAATTAGAAAGACTAAGTCATGTTAATAGTATTTATCTAGTAAGCTCATGTAATTGCGTAACAAGACGTTTTTATGAGTACATCTATACGACAGCAAATGCGCAGAAAAAACACAGTTACAGCCACTTCTGCTTAAATTCTTAGGATCTTGTTAAATCTTCATATATATCAAAAAATAACACTCAGTGTAAAATAATATTTGCACTAAAAAATTTAAAATCCCTGGGAAAAAAGTCCTGGACCTGCGGGTCAAACAGAAGGAACAGCACGAGAGAGCTGGAGCCTGGCGTCAACTCGATGCAGCTCAGGAGTGCTTGTGTCTCTTAATTCTACCCACGTAGATGATAGCCACGGATTGTTGCCATTGTTTTCACATTCTTTTACCTATAACACAAAAAAAAATCTCGAAAAAGCTAAGTTCATTTATGTCACCCCTATCTTAGCATAGTTAACCTTGTTCATTATACTCAATATAAAGAATATTTAAATATCAAGTTGAAGAAAAGAGTGAATTACGTCAGTAGGTCTGTGAGTTACTTCAATTCACATATATTCAAAATTAAATATTTCATTATACACCAGAGTATTTTCGGTGGTCAGTTATTTCTAGGAACAAGACAATTGTCCAAATGCCTATGGAGTCGATTTTTTTTTCAAAAGTATGGTTGCTGCATTCAGTTTCACGTGGGTATAAATAACCTCCTGCATTTCGTCCTACGCAGCCAACATTGAGAAATGTTTTAGGTACCTGGTCCTTCATTCGCCTCTCTATCGCAATCAGCAAAAAGAGATTATTATTGGAATGATACTATTTGGCAATCGTTCGTAGACCAAATAGCTAAAAAAATGCATTATAGAATTCGTCTTTATTTTCCCTTACTAGCCTTACCTTAGTAAACACGTAAATTAATACTGCCGCTACCAACTGAGGTTACCCTGCTTGTGGGTGTCTGTAGCGATATGTGAGCGAGAACTCAATTAGGAGCTGGAATCGAGTTTAGTCTTGAAAGGAATGAAATAATTTTGTTAGCCTTTTAGCGATCCTTGACTTCTATTGAGCGATCTTTCTCGTTCACTTCTTTAGTTTAACTGGTCTCTAATTTTAGTTATGAAAATGAAATTATGGAATTTCATTTTCTGAAGCTTTTTCTCCAGATGTTCATGTGTACAGTTGTTCTTTCTCTCATCATTAGATTGAGAACTATCTAACCAGTTTCTTTCATTTTGATTTTGTACCGAAATAACTATTCCTTTTGGTGTCAGCTCTAAAATTTTTCTGATTTTACCCACAGTGTGAAGGACCGAAACCAAAACGTTTGATTGCACTACTGTAGTTTTCAGCCACCACCTCAATTATAGCGTGATGGAGATATTTCACGCAGTGCCACTAGCTTTCTTCTCACTCTTCATCTCTCTCCATTCAGAGCTCATCATCTCAGTCACAACGCAGAGAAGACTTCAAGAAAGCGACCGGTATATCTTTTGTGTGCTTTCATTTTAAGCTAGTACCTCACTGCCTTTCTCTGCTTAAGCTCATCTTCGAATGCTCGTGAACAGTCATGCTACTTTGTGCATTACAGGAAGGGAATGTTAGGCAGCCAGCGAGACAGTACCTAATGCTGTCACAATTTACGCTCGCCAACGCATAACAATGCAGGCAACATCTGAGATTATCGTGCCCAACGAGACCACCTGACTCGATAACCTCTTGTTGATTCTCCGATGCCTGCAAAACAGCACCAAAACCTTCAATTGGAACCAGGTTGGCACTGTTGAATTTTCAACTAAAACTGCGAAATTGAAGGATGTGAATAAACATCAATTTAACTTTGAATTTGTCGTAGGAGAAACTAAAACAAATTCATTTGCATTCCCTTCTGTTACCAACAGAACTAGCAAGCCATAGTTTCACAGCTTACTTCAAACCATCAGTGTACATGCAATACTTTAGGTTCTCTGTGAACTTTTGCTTTCAGAAAGGAAAATATGCTGTCAGTCTCAAGGGCCTACAACCAAAAACGCTCATTTTCCACTGCTGACAGCTGAAGAGCAATTTGATAATTTATTTATTAAGCTCTCTCCGTACATTTTGTAAGCTATATATTAGTTCATTTAGAGTAACAATTGTTCCCACAATATGAATCGCCCTTTCGAATTTAGAAAACCAGCCTGGTCGTGCAAAACACAATAATGCCTCTGGAATCCAGCGCTCTTAAAAATTAGCGCTCGTTGTCCAGTCAGGCTTTGGCGCAACTCGTACTCGGGCTCAGATATCGACCCTGTACTATTCGAGTCTAATCCTTTCCGCCCTGTTAGCACACTTTAGAGGAGTGAAAACAGAAGAATCACCTCGGAACACAACTTGGCTTAAAAGGGGAGAATGTTTACCAGTCCTCTCACTGCGCCTATATATACTGCCGCCGGAGTGTTGCCGCTCAAATGACGGAGATTTTTTGTCTCTGGCCGGCGTGGTCAGTGAGTCAACATTCGGCACCGATGCCTCGAATGTCCGCTTCACTGCTCGAGTAGGTTAGCAACACAAAACGGAACCAGAGTTAACATTTGTTTTTCATTTAAAGCGAATAACTTCAATTGTTGGGTCAGAGTTTGGCTACGTGGAAAACAATTAAGGTTTGGATGAATTTGTTCAATTTTGTGATGAAAAGAATTTAACAATGAAGGAAAATCCTACAATGAAGGAAAATCGAAGTCAGAATTTTTATTACATAAATCTTGAACAACATCAGTCACAGCATGGGTTTTGTCCTTCTCTCTCCTTCAATTGAGTGATGTTGTAATTGTGATGCTTTCTGGGATCAAGAGAGATTTCTCAGTTCTCTCGCACGCAGCGCTGTGTGAGAGAGTCACGTGTTCGTGTGCGTGCCGCTGTACGCACACTTGTGCGTGCCGCTGTACGTGCCTCTTTATTTTCAGCATGTGCGTTTGAAAGCTTGTGCTAAAGGTAAAATTCTCAGTGAAAATCTCTTTTGTTCAATGCTTAGGGAAATTACCTCACAAGGAATCATGGATTTGAAAATGCTAAGCAATTACAGCACAACTTCCAAAGTATGCTTGAAATGACAACTTCAAGAGTTTTGCACAGCGACACACACATATTTAATTTAGCACAAAAGATAACATGCACGTTGTACATGTTTGAAGTATGAGATGGTCGGCAGGGGCATAAGAACATACGGGAGAAACATACCAGAGTGTGCCACACACGACCACCTCCCGCCACGGCAGCAAACCGTCACGCCGTCGTCGCAGCAGGCGCAATAAACGGCGACGTCTTGCCCGACACTTTCGCCTCGGGTGCAGCTTTTCATTCCCCGCTTGCCCTGGAGAAATATTGCTTTACAGCGGCGGTCGCAGCTACATCTGAAAAATGAAATGTTTGCCGAGCTGCGTTCGCAAATATAGGTCATTGATGCCCTGGGACTTGAGAGGGGTTCTAGAGTTGACATTTGTCTCGTGACGATCTGTTGACGGAGCACGTGATGTAAAATGCATCGCAATTAATAGTGCGGATCTACCTATTTCCAAAACATGACGACAAAGGCTAAGGATAGACAAAAAATACTCCACCTAAAAATAACACGCAGATCTTTTATCTATCTGATTTCGCAAAGTCAGGTACGTAATATGCGATGGCAGTGAAATGAGATTTTTGTTAGTACCGCTTTTTTGAGAGCAAACGAGGATTCAAGAATTCTTAAACCTTAAATGTTATTAGTCTATAATTGAAAATCTACCTAGTGCTCCCTATGCAGGAGCCGTGGCAGATGTGCTCCCTATGCAGGAGCCGTGGCAGATGTGCTCCCTGTGTAGGAGCCGTGGCAGATGTGCTCCCTATGCAGGAGCCGTGGCAGATGTGCTCCCTATG
>JACJUY010000309.1:59704-71567 GCA_014220935.1 Platorchestia sp. MABIK
GTGTCTAGAATTGACATTTGTGTCCAGTATTGACAACGTGCTCTGAAGCCACCATACAGCTCAGTGTTCATGCATTTGAAGGATTATCGAAGCCTGATTGTGAAGTCAATAGAACTCGTTTGGGAAATTACTCGAAAAGCAAACATGATGAGTACATTAATTGGACAATGTTTCGTAATTAGGTTACGTTTACGGGTAGCGGCGGCTTTATTCCCTGAGCTTCAATTTCAAAGGAGAATTATTTACACAACTTGAAAAATTTTGCATTGAAGCTAATCATATTGAAGCCGAAAAACAAACGATCATAGAAGTAAAATTAGTCTAATAATGATGAAGGCCATACGTTTCAGCTAGAAATGGTATGATTTTATTTAATGAAGAAAATTTGTAGGATTTTAAATGAAAATGTGAGAGGAAGAACATGAGAGAAAAGAAAAAAAATGTTTGCTCGAAATAAGGTAATGTGTAATGTCGGATAACCGACTTAGTGCAGAAAGAAGACTGAGCATTTAAGCTATGCGTGCAACGTGCGGGCAAAATTTCTAGGCAAAAATTGGGATCTGAGTTTAGGTGAGCTAGTAAATGTGAAACTTGAAGAATATGGCAGCAGAACTTGTTCATCCAGATATTTAAAGAGAAGAAAACAGATTCTGCATTTCGATGATATAAAAACGGTGTAAGGGTGTACTGATAAAAAATATGTTCTTCAGATTTGTGCTCCTATGAGAAGTTATTTGAGTGGGAATGCATACTAATTCAGTGGGTGTTCCTGAAGTGTGTTATTTTTATTTGAGTGGGAATGCACACTAATTCAGTGGGTGTTCCTGAAGTGTGCTATTTCTTGAGCTCCACTTAATTATTTGGTAGCGAAGCACAGACGATGTCCAGTTCACGGTAGAGATGGTTTCCTTGCGGGGCTTGCCACGCACGAGGAGAAAAGAAGGAGAATTGCTGATTGTAGATTGACCTTTCAAATGGCACAAAAAGGAGTTGTCTCTCAATTCTTTATAATTCCTTTCAAATTTTGAATCACTCACAGCCTATTATTTTTTCAGTTTAATGCGATGAGGTGAAGTGAAACATAAATGCAAGACACCGAATCATATTTTTATCAAAAGTTGGGACCATTCTGAATTTCTTTTGAAAATATCTTCTCAAAGCAATCTCCTTCTCAACACATCCTAGTCGTGTTTCCATTCTCGAAAATTATCTCGGTATTTTTCCTCACCCACAACCTGCAGTAAGAAACATTCACTCACTGCTCACAGAGAACTCGTAAATATAAAGCGTTTAAAAAGATACTCTGCTGAAGTTCTGTCGACATCAAGAACTGGTCGTGCGGATCCCGTGGCAACGAGAATTTCAAGTAACTCGATGGTTTGATCTCAGTCATTCCTCCTTTCATCGTCAAATTAAGATTCGAATCAGGTGAGGCTCAAATGATATTGCAATTAAGTGCAATCTTTAAGTCAATTGATGCATTGAATGGAACTATGCGTAACGAATTACAGAGTGATGAAAATACTCTCTGCCCCGCCCTCGTCAAGTCAGAGTTTTGTCGAGCGCGTTGATAAATAATGAATTTCCATTTCCCTATAACATTTCCGGCGGCCATTTTACAACTCCATTAAATGCTTTTCTTTTAAGAGTCATGCACGTGCTGACACTTTAAAATATTTATGAATTTTGAGGGCAGCTTTTTTCCCTTTCGGAATAAATGTACCAAAGTTGTTTGACTGAATTTCGTAACAAATACTTTTCACCAAACAAGAGGTTATTTTTACGTCTCAATTTATGATTAAATTTTTTTCAAGCTAAATTTTCAAACGTCATTCTTTCTTCTAAACTGTTTGTATTATATTTTTTCTAAATTTTAAATTCACCAAAAGTTTATTTTGTAGGTTTCAGCGTCAGGGTCTGCCTAATATTTTTGTTTAAAGTCTCCAAGAAAAAACGTTCATGGTCCAAAACGGCTGACAGGTAATTAAAAAAAAGATTATTTCTTCGCCGTACCTGAGCCCAACATGCGTGCAGTATATCGACCGTCTACATATGTAAATTTGCTCAGTGCCATCTTTTCCAGCTATTCCCCCGGTAAAGTTTTGANACTGGACACAAATGTCAATTCTAGACACAATACCAGACATCAACACTGAGCTGTATGGTGGCTTCAGTGCACGTTGTGAATACTGGACACAAATGACTGAAGAACAGCAGCAAAACAAAAGTTTAAGACAATTCGTTTAAAACTTTTATTTCAGTTATTTTAAAATTTTTCCTATACCTTGGCTCTTTAATTCACTTCAGAACGTTTCGACGCTTATTTTCAATTTCGTGCGAATCTGCAAAATGTGTTTCGTCAGCTTCGAATATCAATAGGCAACATGGGGTGCATATTGTATCATTGTTTCAAGAAGAGCAATAAAGGATCAAAAGCTGTGCGCTTTGTCAAGTAATTCTATCAAAATTTTGTAACCCTAGTTGGCATTCAGTGAAAAATTGGTTATTGTCTCTGACGTATGAAGATTTTTTAGAAAATCTTCAGAAACATTCCAAACAACATCGGACGAGAAACTCAATTGCATGTGGCTTCAATTCCCTGAGGTGTCAAGAACATAGCTCTAAAGCAAGCGACTAAACGCTTTCTCACAAAAAAATATCATCATTATTAAAGAATATTTTGAATTTTATTCAAACTTCCCTTGCGGAATTGTGACTACGAATTTAGGCACAAAATCGGCGTGGAAAGTTCTCGAGTTTCTGAAGACGTGCCCCAGACTGTGAACTGTGAGCTCTCAGTCATGGAGATAGAAGATTGTTCCCAAGTTTTCCTCATCACGGAACTCCAATGGAGCTCTTAAATTTTTCAGCCAAGTTCAAAAAGACGTCGTATAAACTTGGATCTTCCCAAGCTCGTCCATTTTTCGTACAGCATCGTTGGTTTACCGTTCGAAATTGCGTGAGAATTTCAAACTTTTGATGCCAGGACGAGCGATGAATGAAAGTTCACATTCATTTATTTTTCGAGTCAAAGCGTCATCAACAAGACTTAAGGAACAACTTAAAATGCAAAAAAATGGATTGGACACAACTCCCACAGAATGAGTTCGTCTCTGCGTCTCTCCGCCACCCCAACACAACCCCTGACGTTATAGAACTACATTCCCGCTGCTAACAATTTTTTGCTCTGAGGGCCACATTTGAATGCTTGTTATGTCTCGGTCTGAAAAATGCTCCGTTACGTTAATGGCCAAGATTTTAAAAGATTTCATACCTTTTAAACTGTATTTTTGTGGGCAGCCAATGCTAAGATTGACATATTCGTTTTATTTCCCATCAGCAAAATATGTGTAAGTTTACCATGAGTGTTGTGCTCACTTCAGCGAGAAGGGGCGAGCATTTCCCATGACACCAAAATCGTGCTGTTTGAGGCTCAAATATGAATACACACATGAATATAAATCACCTTGAAATATCATTGCGCAAGCAAGATCAAACACTGGGCTGAACAATCGTGTCTTTAACTTCTGAACGCAATTTTCTTTGATTTAGGACTAGAATTTTGAACAGCATCACATACAAGTCTAGGTTAAATTTTTGAAACGCTAAGTTCTTCGAACATTTCAAGCATTTCATTCAGATGTAGGGCAATGTTCATCCAATTTGTCTATTTTGCATCTACAATAATATTTACTGCCATAGATCTTCAGTAAATATGATGTTAAGGATGAGGTTTGCCAATTTTGAGTGACCACGTTTTTTCTGAATTTACTTTCCTACATAATGAGAGGAAAATTCAATTGCTATTTTCTCATAAATCATGCTTGAATTTTCTTTGAATACGCTTGATAATTCCTTGACGCAACTTCCTTTCATGTCCACATTGATATTTTTGTGACGAACCAGTGAGACGTGTGGCTGTTGAAGCCATCGAATTCCGCAGATTTGCCTGAACATTTTTTGGCGCGCACGTGTAACTTGGACGGAATTTAAGTGAGGATATCATTACCTAGCTTTACGTATGAGGCTCGGGTTCACTCCAGTTCAGTTGCTCTAAAAAATTCTGTAGAAACACGTACACGCGCACTGAATTTGCGCTGTCCCTGATTGTGAGAGCTTATGTATGTTTTAGAAAATTATCTACCAACTACTTCGTGACATAAAAAATAAATGCCTATTTCTTTCCCGATTTTTTAAAAATGGAAGTTCTTTCAGGCTTTTTTCTGCATGTTTATTCAAATGTTAATTCGAGCGATAAGAAAATTATTTTACAGCTTATCAGTGGTATGACAACTTGTAAACTGGAAAAGCTTTCAATGAAGAAATTAAGAAGAGAAATGCAAATTTAATGGGATTTATCGCCCATTGTTTCAAATTTTAGATTCTAAATTTTTTTTGGTGACGATTAACAAGCTAATTTACATAAGCTGTATAGTCCACTAATTAATTGGTCTCAAATTGCTTCACAGTGCATTTTCTTCCGTTGCGCCTGATATCGTTTATCACTCATTCTAACTTCTCAACGAATTGATGATCAAAATCACAAAAATTTGACTCGAAAGACTGCTCTTCTTTCTTCTTCAACTCAACAAAAACGTTGGACGATAACTTCTTCGAGTTGTCAAGTCAGTTTATTGTTATCGAGTCTGAACTTTGAATTGAGCTGTTAGATTTAATGCTCACATATTGCAGCGAGGTTACAGTTAGTCACTCACCAAAAAAAAAATTACCTAGCTTCAGCCTCCAAAACAGAAGCACCGCATGAAGCCTCATCACTTGGACGGTTTAGTGTCTATTGTGAAATTTAAAAAAATATGTTTCACGAATTAGAAGCCTCGCAAGTTCCACTACGCAAGGATCGTTAGTTTGAATGAAGTCCAACCTTGGTTCGCAATGTTGTTTGCATGCCAGAACTCATCCATCATTTCCCTACTTCATATTATCATAAAATCTCCGTTTTTCATCTCCGGTAACAATGCAGCAGAGAAATATTGGTATGCATGGACGCCACGATGTGCAGGCAGCGAGTAAAGCAACAGCAATGCAAGTGAGGAATGCGAGCGATGGAAGTTTTCGGTTGCGGTTCCGCACTATTCTTGCGGTGCAATAGGGCTAAGTGCCGGACACTCGTGCGATGCTCTAGCGTTGAGTGTTGGACGGATCCGAGTTAGTGGAGGCGGCGAGCCGCAGCGAGGTGAGAGCGTCTCTTTTTCTTAGATGATAATTTTGTTATCTGAAAGGCTACCTACCTCTGTACAGCCGGTGAATCTGATTAATCATCGATTTCTTCAGATTACTATCGACTTCATCAGATTGGTGAATGAAAGTCAAAATTCAATTTTTATATCAGAGGAGCTTTTCTTTTTTATTTTGTAAGAGAATAGGCACTCCTAAAAATTAACGTAAATGTCACGAGTAGTTTTGCACTGTCATGAACGTGATTTAAACTCATATGAAAAAACAAACCGGAAATTCTTCCAACTTATGCATGGCAATTAGTCGGAAATAGTTACTAAACACGATGGTAACTCATGAATGTTAATCGGAATGTTGCCTCATACTTCTGTAGCATGCAGCTTGTTCAGTTTGGCTTGACTTGCGGAAATCATGTATAATTTTTCGTAGGAGTGTTGTTTGTGGGAAGCATTATGTACACTTCCAAAGTTACAAGAAATTGAAAAGGTTGTATTTTTCATGAAATTTTTTGTTCAAAAATGATGCCGTGAAACGAAGTAATCTAGCAAATGTGTCTGCTTTCCGAAAGCCCAAAGCGCTCTTCTGCTGCAATGTAAGCAAAAAAACGAAAACATGCAACGAAATGCGACAGACGACTGAATAAAACTTGCAGCGAGCGCCGAGGAAAGCTTCGATCGATTCACTTTATCTGGTGAGACACATAACAGAGGAGAAGAATATTGGATTACCATCTAAAAGCTTGACGTTGAAGCACTTAGGAATGTAAACGATCTCTCGCCTAGATTCTTAATATGCTATCAGTTTAAAATAATTTATTTTAGTTTTAATGGTATTTAATTTTAATTCAATTGTTATTTTGCACGTTTTCAAATGTTATTTATTTACTAACTAAATTCCATGATAACAATTACATAGAAGATGTTTTTAATATCTCAACTTCATGAATTTGAGTGGGAGGTGTTGCTGTCTTGAAGATCTCAATAACTTTTGCTTAATTTGAACTGAGTGCATACAATAAGGCAACGTTTCAATGCCCAAAATCTTCACAAGGCCGTCAGTCATATCACACTCTCTTTAGGTTTCTCGTACGGCTTCCCTGCACGCGTTGGGCTCCTCATACAGTAAGGTTTGCATGTATTGCACCGAAACATTGCGCCAGTGAACTCAGGAAATATTTACCCCAACAAAGTTTGCTTCGCCGTTGATTTTGTTACAGCCTATAAATCACCATGACAGTGTTTTTTTGCTCAGAAAAAATGTTTTACTTGAGAAGAATTTGAAGCGATCCTGGTCTTATCCTAACCTAGTCCTAGCAAAGCGTCCCGTTCTACAAAATCCTAGCATTTCAAAAATCTTTTCATTAACAGCGACATCAATTTCAACAATGGAAAGTCAAAACACAAATGCAGGAGCGTCTGACAGAGCTGCTGCCATTAGCCAAACATCTGTAAATCTGCCATTGAACGCATGGAGACTAAAAGAGCAATAAATTGCAGCCGAGGTCAACTCAATGGTGTGGGTGGTAAAAGATCTTGCGCTATCGAAAGAGTCTGCTGAGATTTTGCCTTCTCGCCTCAGCGATCACCGGATTCTTTACAAGGATGCGAAAGTCGCATTTCATTGAATTAGAGTAACGCCTCCAGAGACAAGCGACATTCGTTAGAGACCAACAACTGGTTTCTCATTTCGCTGAAGAAAACAACTTTATACTTCGTAAAGACGAACAATTCATCGACCGCTCACTGTAAATTTAAAAAACGTGTATTTCTTCTTGTTGGTTGGAAGTATGCTGGCATCCCAATAAGTCATTCGGTTATACTTT
Organism: Platorchestia sp. MABIK; assembly: GCA_014220935.1. NCBI lineage: Eukaryota > Metazoa > Arthropoda > Malacostraca > Amphipoda > Talitridae > Platorchestia > Platorchestia sp. MABIK. Next base: position 66,723 of record JACJUY010000309.1, read on the forward strand.
TTCTGTCAAACTTATTTTACACAAGCTTTATTATGTTCCCTGCAATTATATCTTCTGTACGTGTTGATCAGAAATGGATAACTTACTTCTTGTCCGACAGGGTGAATACGAGATGTATCCTCATTTTCGCAGCCTGTGGAATAACAGAGCCTTAGGCAAGCACTGGCTCATAAGGAAATGGCCTGTCCGAGAACAAGTCAAGAAGGGGAGGTTAAGAATGAGATCAATGAACCTCTTCTTTCCTCAGGTTACGTAGTTTTGCCTCTCCCCATAATAAGGTCTGATGGCTGAAGCAATTCTCGAACAAAAATAACCCTTGATTCAAATAATGCGTGATGAATGTGAGTAGTCAAAACTAAGAAGCAGGAATCTTTGGTGGAACACAAATTAAGCAACTGATGAAAGAAGAAATATTTCAGTTTGTCCTAATGTTTGTGTATTGTTTGTGTATTGCTATGGTGACAATGTTTGTGTATTGTTTGTGTATTGCTATGGTGACAATGTTTGTGTATGTTTGTGTATTGCTATGGTGACAGTGTTTGTGTATTGTTTGTGCATTGCTATGGTGACAGTGTTTGTGTATTGTTTGTGTATTGCTATGGTGACAGTGTTTGTGTATTGTTTGTGTATTGCTATGGTGACAGTGTTTGTGTAACATTTGTGTATTGCTATGGTGATATATTATACATGCGTTAAAATGGTCGGAGTATTGAATGTCACCGTTTATTTTTTTCATTCGTTCATACGTACTACATAAGGAAATCAATTCTTAAACCAATTGGTTTCCGTGCTTCTCCGTTTAGGATTACTGTATTCCTTTACCAAAATTTGAACAGAAACTTTCTCACAAAATTTAATTTCAAGTAATTTTATGGCGTGCCATGTTGTTCAAAGGAAAACGTTTTTTCTTTTTCAAGTGTGATGTGAAGCGCCTCTTCAGAGCTGAAGTTACGTCTAATTTGATGAATTGAGTTTACGTTCGGTGTGCTACAAATTACATTTTTCTCGCCTAAGCACATTGGCACTACCGGAAAATTTAATGGATCGCGATCATTGGGCTATGATGCGGGCGTCAGGTTCTGACTTTAAAATAGTATGACATGGTCTTCAAGAGCCCTCGTTTGGCCTGAAATAATATGCGCTATATGGTAGATAAGAGAACGTCTTATATTTTTAAAATGCTGTTTAACGTCTCTAAGCGCCAATTAACCTTAATTGATGTAGAAGTTAGTCTAACTTCTGTTTTTATTGAGCAAAATTGAGGATATATTTTCATGATTCAAAAAAATATCAATGGTTTGCCTAAGGCGGTTTGACATCGTAAAGCTGCCTTTTGAGAGCTCGGATGCCTGTAAATAACTTTCTCAGCACTCGTCTATTCGGGGAGTTTATCTTCACATCCACAGCGAAAAGTTTCTCCCTTGCAAACTCCATCCCTGGCCTCTATCTGAGCACCTTCCTCGGGCCCGTGCAAAAAACTTGCATATCCTTTTGAAGGTTTGTGAGATAAGGGTCCTCTGTAGTTGAAATGGAGTCATTTTGTTGATATTTATGGACAATGTCACAAATGGTTTCTTTATTAAACCATTTTTTAGGCTAATTTTAGCATTTACTCAGGTTTCACAATACCCTTACTTTGACGGTGTTCACAGTCTTGCACTTCCGAAAAGTTAAAGGGCGACCTCTTCAAAGATGACCTTCGGTGGAGCCAAGTTCGTCCAACCGACTCAAAGGGCGGAAACCTGAGGATTTAGGCGCCTTCACTTGAATTGTAATGTAATTGGTCTAATTTTGTCTTATCTGCCATATATAGATCAGCACCAGCGGATGGCCATGAATGTTTTCACTTCAATTTACTTGCGATTTAAAGTAGTTGATGATTGCGTGAAGAATGTATCGGGTTAACACGGTTCAGCACACATACACTGCTTTGAGCTATTTAAATAATTTTTTTCATCGGGTAAATTTGTTCATTTTAACATTAGTCCAACTATACTGTCCGTAATCCCTTTTTGTTTTGACTATTGTTTTTATATCAGACTGACCGGTCAATTTTCATTCACCTTCCAATATTTCTTCATAACCGCCTGAACCTGAAATTTTTCGGAATTAACGAAAACAGTCATTTGGGTTTAATGCTCAACATTAATTCTTTTAGTCTTATTACCAGTTACTCATGCTAGCTTGTAGAGAAAAAGTTTTCATGGTTCTTTGATGGATGGAGAATATTAAGACCGGCCTCGTTCTTACAGTTAGAAATAAATTTTGCCGTTCGATGCGCGAATCCGATAAGTAATATGTAAAAAATCCGGACATAGAGCTGAGAATATAAAGTGGCTCCTGAAATAAATATAGCGCGTCCTCACATTATCTAATCATTGATCTATCTATCCCGCTACGCCACAAAATTATTAAACATACACTTTCACATGTTCGTCTTGAGATCTACTTTTTTTGAACCAGAAGACGACTTTCCCGTGTAAGTATCGGTGAGCGCAGCAAGAGCCGGAGGCGCACCCTGCAGCGGGCCGATCGGCGCCCATAACGGAGCAGGCGGTCGAGGTCAAGTGCCCTAAAAATTGATTGCCGGGTTCCGGAGCGTTCATCGAGTCAATGACCGATTCAAACGTGAAGATTTTTTATAGTTCTACGTAGCAGTTTTCTCAAGTGAAAACTAATGTAAGAGAAACTTGTGAAGACTATATTTAACCTATTCACAATAATGCATGGATTTTCATCCTATTCTAGTAAAAAAAACATCGTTTTGTGTTCTCAAAAGTATAATCGAAACGCAGTTTCAGAAATACATCACTGTCGGCTGCAACACAAATGAATTAATACTTTCAAACATTTTACTTATGGCGTATACTGTGGCAGCCGTTATACATAAGACTTTAAACGTTTTTGTGTAGATAATTTGAAGGTTTTTGATAGACACATGGTTACAATTTTTTAACCTATTTTTTACATTGTGGCGGAAAATAGATTAAATTCAAATATTCCTATTTTTAGATGCGCAATATTGATTATCATGAATACACCACACACTACAGTGACGTAAACATCAAGTCGTACAGATAAGAACACGAAATGATGTTCTCGCTCCGACTTCAAGCGAGGAGCCACCATGCTTGAGTCTCATTTGAGAATTTAAGAAAATCTCGCAATGAAGGCTAAATGACACTATGTTATGGGGGAAAAAATTTTTTCAATTTGAACGTTAGATCGTTGATAATTATCAACGCCTTTTTTTCAAACGCTGGCTTGTGCATAATAGTCAATGGAATATCAATTGCTCATGTAACATTATGCAGCAAGATGTTCGTCCAGTGCTCTGCCAGGCTGAGTAGATTTAAATTATTTTTTGGTATAGAGCATTCACAAATTCATTTGATCGTTAACAAAACAGATCCAATTCTCGTTTTACTGACAATTACATTTTGAACATTATTTTCTACGCAACACGTGCTTCTCCAATGAGATTGTACATGATTCTGCACTGCTGGTCACAATTTCCTGTTGCTAAAAGCAAATGAGCGTGCTCTGTGACCTACTGTAGTGTGAAGGAACTGTACAAAAAATGCGACTAGATCCAATTGGATAATTACGAGTGATTCATTAGCGAGGACGCAGTAATCTGGAGTTGGATCACGCTAATTTTATAATACTTTGTTACACATTGGAACGTCGGCTCACTCGAACCTCTCATGTATGATGATGAGTGCTGGGTTTTACTATGATGCTGTTTGAACTTCCAGGATAAGCTATGAAGAGTATAGAAAATTTAAAATACGCGTAAATTTGCCAGAATATTAATATGTAGAGCAAACTTCACGTTTTTCATTGAAGAATTCTTGGAAATTAAGTTCTGCTAAAACTCTTTTACATGTCGTCCGTTAGTTTTTAATTTTTCATACCTCACATATTTGAAAAAAAATTATCATGCATGACATAATCCGGGTTGAAAATGTGACCAGCTTGACTTTCAGAGAGGACAATTTGTCGGGGCTTGATGAGGCAAAATTGAACATCGCGTTCCGTATAACGAGCGACCATATCTACTGCACTGAAGCCTGGCACAGCAGCACGTCGCCAAACAACATTGCAGAACTGTAGGGCGACTTCAGAGCCTCTTAATACGTACTCTGAGATCTGTTCAGTGATCTCAAATATTGAACACTTAAGATTTGACGTCCGCTGAAGGATAACACAGTCTAATTGCCCCCTAGCTCGTCCATGGCTGAGAGAACATAAAGTTCACACCCTCGATCGTGGCTGCAAGCTATCGACCACACTGCACGAGAATGATTAGGTATTTACTTCTTAGGACACCGTAAAACTAATTATGCCTTCTAATAATAAAATTGCAACAAATTAATATCTCAGTTTCCTGTACGATGAAGTCATGACAGCGTATTGTGATCACACACTATCATATTCAAAGACAGAGACCTGATCAACAGAATCCATTCAGACAGAAATCATTGGCATGTTGGCAACTCATTGAAGTCTTTTGTTCAACCCATTTATGTTGAGGACAAGAAACTATATCGATAGGTATTTTTTATTCTGAATTCCCATTAAGATCATTGTATTTGCCATCTCCGTGAATTCTATTGTTTTTTCTGTCATTGACTCTGGATTTCTTTTTGATTCTGAGAATATTGACGGGCCTCCAGGAAGCTGACGATTAAAGCAAAGGGTTTTAGATTGTGACCAATGGGATTGTTGTTAACATTTCTGCAGAGATCTCTGGAAATGCATCTGGCGACTTTTAAAAGACAAGCACTTCATTTAGTCCACAAATTTGAATATTTGGGGACTATGTAGGATGACAAACTTCAA
>JACJUY010000309.1:71597-103861 GCA_014220935.1 Platorchestia sp. MABIK
GTTCGCGGAGGAACAATGTATTCTATAAGCCAAACTGGAATTCATAAACAACTGATGACTGTTATTTATTGACTGTTATTTGATGTTGGCGAAGGCCCATTTACTGCTGATTGCAGCACCTTTTCACGTATCCACCTCTCTCGAAATGAGAGATTTGGGCTTAATGAGGATCTGGGTGTGACCAAATGTCATCACTGGCCATACAAATTTTCAAACCTTGAAGTTAATGAATTGATATTACCTGTATTCCTATGTTTGTTGGGAAATTGTCGTCAAAGTTGCTTGAACACTTCACGATCATAAAGAGTCACAGCTAATACAAAATTTAAATGTAGATCCTTTTAAGTGCTATAGCAATCCGTCTGTACTAGGTGACCCTACTTTCTTGCCAGGTACTAGCGTGTGAGAGATGCAACTACCATGCTTGCCAGATACTAGTGTGTGAGTGATGCAACTACCATGCTTGCCCGCTCCTGTGCGTGGGCAAGCACGGTAGTTACATGACTCACACGCAAGTAACTACCATGCTTGCCCGCTCCTGTGCGTGGGAGCGTGAAGAGTATCGGCATGAGGCCCACGTTATCTGACCCTGGTCTCGTGGCGAGGTTAATCATTATGCAGCGCTGCCAAGTGACTTCAGGAGGCAACTCACGGCCGTCAAGCGCTTGCTATGTCCTCATTTCATGAGAAGTTTAAGAGCTTTGGACGACACAAGGCCTGAGTTTGCCAGAACACATTGGAAGCCTGTGCTGCACAGGGAACGTGGGCAAATGTTAGATGTGTGTCTCAGATCCGCTCTCGAAGGAAGATGTAGAAAAGTTTGAGGTTAGAGACGTTCTCAAGAAACGTCACGCTGATGGTCGACGAGTTACACTTATTTAATGCATTATTATTTATGAACCAACCACGACTCACAGACACATCATCGAGAGAGAGGCAGACATAAACAGCTGCAGATGTCACATAAAATCGATGCGAAGTTGCGATGTCAAGTTAGCGCAGCGGTCGAGTTGAACTGAACTGCAAATTTTCCCGTAGAAGCGCCAGAAGTAAATCGGTTATGTCTCACATAAGTCAAATCTTGGAAGGGTTGTAAAACAATTAGAAACTTTTTCTGTGCAGAGGGTAAACATAATCTCAATCACCAGCCTCTCGAAAGACAAGTTTACACCTCCTTCTAGATTTTGAGCATCATAAGCTACGTAGCAGAAACAGCTTGTAGTGGCGCATGTACTCTTGCTACGGATGTGGTTTGCTGGTGCGTGTAACATGGGAAGCACGGAGCACCAATGCACAGACATCGAACTTCTAGTACGTGTTTAGATCCAGTGAAAAAAGTAGTGCATATTTTTGGTCAATAAAAAATACGCTGTTCAAATAAGTGAAAGTCATTCAATAGAGACCAGAGTGGATGGCAGACTCACTCATGGATCGGTTTAGGGTTGTTTTGTTTTTATTCTTTGTAGCGGTTATTGAAATTAAGTTGTCAGAATTCAGTGAAAGCAGCTGAAAACGCTAAACTAACGGCCTTGCAGATTATAATTAAAACTTCTAAGCCACTCTTACACTAGAAAAAAGGCATTAATATATCAAAACATTAACTGATGATTTTACTCTGTGACCAATTTACCCAGTTCCATACTCATTAATTCATTAAATTCATCGCTCAAATAAGGAGCCACTCCGCAGCGGAATAATTCGGAGAAAGAAGGCATCAGTCATGTCGATCCTGTTAGCAGTCTTCATACAATTTAATTAGAGTTTCAAAATTCTGAACTTTCCTTCAAATTCACTTCTCAGAAATGAACGACCCTTAAGCCGCTCTGTGGGCAGATGTTGTTTAGTGTTCTTCGATTGTGCGACACAAATGAGATTTTCGTTCCCATTGTTACGGGCTCTCAACACAACGACTAAGCACTGCTGCAAATAAGATTTGTTAAAACATTGGACTGTGTGGAACTCAGAAATTTCAGTATAAATTAATCCGCGGTTAATTTGTACGCGCGTTTATATGGTAACATCTAACGCTGCTGTTGACATTCGGCCTACAATACAGATTTTGGATTTCAGGAATTCATCTTCAGTGCCAATGATTCAGCTGAAAAGATTCTTACAACACATTTTCGTAAATTTACCATTTAAATCGAATGAGACCCATAAAAAATTACTTACAAAATCAAACAAAACAGCCATCATAAAGCAATCAACCTTTTCAGGGTAAGTCGCTTACGATCACAAAGTGTTCGAAAACCAACACAAATACGTCCTCTAATCCAGGCACGATACGTTGAGCGGCCTGAATTAAAAATATCAAATCAGCCACACGAGAACATGATCCGTTGTCAAGCAGAGCTCCCTCACAGACGAGCTCGGGATCTGATCATTTGATCAAGCTTGGCTGCCGCGAAAGCTTCCTCATCATCCTGGGAGCTCCTTGCTGATGAAACGTGACGATGGCTGATCTTATGCTACCTTCACAATGTACAATGTACAGACTGCAGTTAAGGAATTGTTTCACGAATATCCAGTCTAAATTCTCCAACAATCTCAAAAATCAGTGCCAAACTGAAGCATTGTGATAAACGAAAACAAACTTACACCGACAATTGATCCTCAAACATGCACTGTGTAGTTGAATGTATGTACATAAATAGTGCACACGGGCGGTCAACAATAACGAAATTCAATAATTTCCCTGAATGATGTTTTCAGATTTAAATGCCCTACAAATATTTCCATCCTAATAGTACCCGCGTAAAAAATATTCTTGCACTTGTGCACTGATGAAACTCGAACCACAGCTACGGTCATTAAGCCCCCTTAAGCGCGTCACAGAGAGACGGAAGAAGCGGACACCAAACAAATATATAAATAAATAAACACACCAGGGGCATTATTGGGGAAGATGGCACAGTAGAAGGCAGCCCCTCACTTAGCCCACAGCGCATGTGGCCATGACAGCAGGCCTGCACAACGCTGTTCTGAGTAGGCCTCTGAATGGAAGGCTCGGTTAGGGTTTTACACTCACCTCCCTGCTTTCCTTGCTCAGTCCTATCACGTACCTACCTGAACGATCACTTGCGCAATGAAATAAGAATGAAGAGTCTTGCACTCAATACGGCGGTCGACCTCACGGCCTGTCTCGAACGGTCTTGCGGTACAAATCTAGATTTCCAACGTGAAGAAGTCTGGAAGTCATTTTACCCGTTGAAAGAAACCCTTAGCATGACGAGTGAACGCACTGATGACACATTTAGTAAAGACTCAAATAATTAGTATTTGCTAAAAATTATTTAATTTATGCGGCAGCTCAACACGACTTCTATCATCCGATTGTAGGAACACTTGTCCACAACCTACAGTACACGTGGTGTTCGGGGCTCTTATTCATCGTGAAAGACAGCATACTCAGTGGTTCATATTCATCTTTACATCCTTCTTTTGCTTTTTACAGCTCATTGTAATGATATATACATTTTCCAATTATACTATTTTCACTCCCCAACTTAAGAAAATTCGTCTTAACGATCTTTAGGGTTCGGTAGTCATTCAAAAAACTTTCTGTTGTTGCAGAAAGTGCAATATCATTCATTTTTCAAAATGATGCTTAGAAAATAATTCACTCGACTTGTATTTTATCTCAGAATGAAAGTTGGAATGAAAGATCATAAGTTTTCTAATAGTGCACTGATGAATCAGTACAGAAAATAACGCATCACCAATTTCCTTTGAGTTTGTCACAAATTTTTCCGAAAAATTTTCACAAACAAACAACAGTCGTTCCTGTGATGCGCTTTGGAGTAAGGCGTTCCACGTAATAGTGCATTTCTATGAAAAATTGACCATTTTCTCATTACTTAGATCAAATTCACGCGCTAGCACCTGCGACAACCTAGTTCAGTGCCAGCAACAACGGTTCACGCGTCAGGCGAGACGTCATAACTTGCAGACACATCTGGCCGGCAGGCGTTGATTGTCCACTGCAGTCTGATCCTTAGCTGTTCGGTAACTTTGCAAGGCGTGCCGCAACTAAATGTGAAAAATCTTGGAAACGAAAAAATTTATTCGCTCATTATTGACTTTCATGAAGTCATCTGATCCTAAAAACAAAGGTTATTTCCGAATTAGCACATTTTTGAATCACAAATGAGTCTACTCGTCTACCTCGTCAGAAATTTGCGTTTCGTGGTTAACGAAAAGTACATATGTTTAGAGTAGATAAGCTATTCATGTGTTCGGAAATATACACTCCAAGAAGCCATTAATGCATGGTAAAGCACAAAAAGTAATAAATGGCTTTATAGAACGATAGATGTGCTCTTTGCCGGCAATGAAAGATGCTTAGGAAAGCAGCGTTCAATAATTTCATGTGTGCATGAATACTTAAGCTAATGAACTGTTCAGAGTTTTGTTCTGTACTGTACTAGGTACTTATAAAATTAAGTTCATTCGTTTTAATCAGTTCACTAGTTTTAAATAGGTACAATATGCATCTGTTTCTACTTAAAATAACCTAGATCAGGGTCAAATGATAAACGATGAGTGAATGAATATAGATCAGTCAAAACATGAAAGGCAGTGGTACGTCTAAGATTCTGTTCTTCAAGGTTATATTTTCAATTAGTATGTGAAGTGTTTCTGCTATTCACGTACGCTTGTTACTCATTTCGACAACAGCCGAGGGATCATTTCGTTAAAAAATAAATTCAGGGAGTTAATGAGATGTAAACATCGGAAAATCTGCGGAGAAGTAGAAGCAACTACAGGGGCAAAATAATCCAGGCGACAATATCTACCGCAGCGAAATTTATTAAATAAAACGCCGTCAATTAATGTTCGTGGGTTCTAAATGCACAAAAAACTAACATCGGACGTCATCGAGTCTTCATGCACTGAACAATTTACGTGTGTAAGAGTAGGTACTGCTGATACGGTGGGGTTGAATTTTTATTCAACGCTGTCCCTTAGGGTCTCAGGAAATTGCAGGCACGGGCAGATTCAGGCGCTGCGGAGCGGAACGGGCCTGTGTCCACCAACTAATGGCGAGGGAGGCTTATTTGACGAGCTAGAAAATCATTTCGTGAGGGCAGGAACTAAATCTTAGGCAGACGAGTCGCCTGCTGAGAGAGGCCGTGCGTTTGAAGAGCGGGAAGGATGTAAGGTCTCTTCAATCACTGATCTTATGCTACCTCCACCACAATTCTCATAGATATCGCCAGCTGTAAATTTCAACGAGTGAAATTTTACGTAAAATGATTTTTATCAACGTAAAAAAACTCCCAAGAAGCTGTTCTGGTCTTTCGTTTGTGAAGACAAGCTTCATCAAACGATAAAAAATGCAATTTTCATTTATCTCTGACGTTTTCATCCTGCTCTACAAATATAAAAAACTGTCCACTCATGAAACGTACGATACTGACTAAAAATGTGATCCTGATTTCTACGTCTGAAAATAAGTTCATCATTTTCGGAGGACTTCTATTTCCCTGAAATCTTCTATTTCCCTGAAATCTTTTGTGTCCACGTACCTTAACACCATTTCGTATTTTTGCTCAAATCAAACAGCTTTTTTAAAGAAAGTTTGTGAGACATTCTGTACAGTATTAATAATTCTGATATTGCATTAAAAAAATTTTATTTCACTGTTCAAAGTACGATTTTTGAAAATTTCAGGTGAAAGTATTGACAACGACATGTCTCCTGAACATCTGATTTGAATTTATTATTTCAGAAGAGCGTACGAAATTTAGATGGATGGACCACCAAAGAAAATGATGATGAACTTTAAAGTATGTTCAGATCGGTTCGAAAATATTTTCGTTACACTGTGGGGAATTGAGCGCAGCCTGAGGCTGGGAAAAAATGGTTAAGAACAGCCACATGATGAACTAATGAATGTTTCCATTTGATAGCTTACGTTACGCCATTTTGAAATTGGTTTTGTCACAATGAGTGGATCAGTGACTGGAGCTGCACGGTCCTTAGGTGAGTAAAGACGAGAAGTTATGTCAGGTGTAACGACCATTAACGTAGTAATTTGACCAGCTGTTGTGCAACAACTAATTGAAAAGTCTGCGTTTCCACCATCACATTTTGTTCGTTTATTAGATCAATTTTATCCTTCTTGATGAACTGCCTCTTCTAGTTTGGTGTGCATATGACGTGAAATGCAATATATGAGAATAAAAAAGCCACATGGCCCTCGCTGTCACATCAAACGCTGAAAATAAAATAATTGACATGTTGGACAGTGACTCATTCCGATTTTTAATTTATAAAAACCTGTGCAAATACTCATCATCATTTATGCCAGAGCATTCGCTTTGACTTCCGTCTTCCAAAACCAAGATCAAAAGCTCGGTGTGCTCCAATAAGGATGAGTTTTCATGCCAATTTTTGGGATGCATTAGTACTTGGGGCCAAATAAGAAAATTGGGGTTGAACCAAAAAAGTTTAAAAAGGATAAATTTTACATTTTTTGTGCATATATTATTTATTTACAGCGGGAGATAACTGGTGTGCTCCGCACATTTTTACAGCATAGAACTACGGACGCATCAATAAAGTAATTCGAAGATTTTATTTAAATTATTCGTTTAGAAATGTCGGGCATGGAAAGAGCCATTAGACCGTCAAAAGTGCAAGTTAATAAATCAACCACAAGTGTTAGTTTAAACAGCAAAATCCATGAGCAGATTAGGAATATTAAAGGCAAAAGCCTATTGATGATGTCGAACATTTTTTTGGAAGCGTTACAAATGAGCTGTCGCCAGAGCAGGCTTGAGTTACCAAAGATTATTTTCCATTAGGAGAATTTTATTTTGCTGACGTAAAATAACAAGCATTTATCCGGTTCATAAAACATTACTTCAATCTCAATGAATTTGTGTTAAAAAAATATTCTTAAATGACATCCTTTCTGGAGCACCGTGTTTATTTTTCAAAGCAAAAATTTGTCAGAGCAAAGTACAAAAATCTCCAAGTTACAAAAGAGGAAAACAATTTTCATTTCTTTAGAAGAAGCGGAGACAAGGCCAACAATTTCGTGCCGTTCAAAGAGCAAGTATAACGAAGCGCCTTCAAGATGCCAGTTTATTTTGTTCATTTTTTAAACTCTAATCTGTTTCAGTAATGTTTCTTTTTCTATTTACATTGCCATTACGTAATGAAGCACATATTCAACGAAATGAAATATTTCCTCAATTTAGATTCTCGTTAACAAGACATAAAACGCACTTCATTTCAAATGTCCTACCTGTTCGTCAATCTACTTTTACCATTCGCTCAGAGCTCATACACGATGAGAAGCTCGGCAATGAAATCTTGAGCGTTAACGTTGTAATCTGCAGATTTTTTACCGGTTTCAGCTGGAGCTCTCTTGCCTCTCAAGAGACAGAGTTGCTTCACCGGCAGCTAACCTTATTTTTAATCTAAATTAATTCTGAATGGTGTACATGTTTATCACACTTTTATCTGAGGGAGACAAACAAATTGGAAAACAGTTCTGATTGTATACAGTGAAACTTTGCAGACCTTCAGGCGCAAAGAGCGTTGAGCATTATTGATTCGAATCGTAGTTCAGAATCCATTCCACAACTATGAAAGAAAGTGGTCCAACGTAGTTAGTAGTCATGAGGCTTTCCTGATTGCAAGTTCTAGTAACTTAGAAAAAAGAACTCGTTAGCTGACGGATTTTGCAGTTTTTCATTTCTGTGATAAAGAGCGATGGCTGAAAACTTTACGTTTTTCTTACGTTCATTCGCTCAAACGATTAAGTACTCTTCGTTTCGCTTTTCGGTTTATTAAAAATATGCACCTCCCACAACGGTTTGCACTATTTTTTTTTAATTCCCCAGAGAACGAAATACCCTGCTAAAACTTCTGATGCACTGAAGAAACGCTCCAGGCCCGACCTTTGCCTACGCTCCGACCCGCCACCGACGTAACGCTGCCAATATAGAGACTGGCACGAGGGCTCCCCAATTAATTCCTCTTCTTTACGGTAAACCGCATTTTTAGTCCAGCCAGCGCAACCAAGAGTGCAGAACCGATCGCTATTTCTTTGAGCTGTTATTAGATTTTCAAACTTTGAAATTTGCTTCAAGGCAGACCGTAAGATACTTCAGAAAAGCTTCATATGAAAGTGAAGTTACCCGTAGGTGAATAACAGTTTTAGGCAAGTAAGAGTCCAGTTGTCTAGTTTAAGAAATTCGTAATTAACCACATGAAATATTTTGGCTATTTGAGTTTCTTACAAAGCTTTTTGGCTATTATTAGTTTTAACGGTTCATAGTTAAATATTTTCTCTAATTCCAGAGATGATTTCCAGATTAAATACTGATTTGTTTCACAACATGGGAGAAAGAATTGGGCTACTCAGCCTCCTTATGTGACATGGTGGGTGCCCGACAAACTGAAAAATGGTTGTTTCCAGCAAGAGTCCTCCAACATTTTAGTGCCATTATATATATATATATTGCTGTGGGACTACTTGGTAAAAGGAACTTATCTCATAAAATGGCTGCACATGAGGTGATACCAAATTCCTACTGCAGAAGTAACACTTTCAGGCTGTTTGTTAGTTGTTCCATCTGAGTAGAATGAATCGCAGTTCCTAAAAAGCACTGTACACAATTTGGAGTGGACCTAATTAGTATAATATCTAGTTTTTATCTAATACTAAATTGAGGTAATTACCTATCCTTTAAATTTATTATGGCCAAGTTTTGCTCATGAATTGTTTATGAGGAATATTTTTGAACGAGAGAATTACTTAGAAAAAACTCTCAGAATTATGTTCAGGAAATGACTACAAAGCGTTTGCTGGCAATGAACTTTACAAAATGATTGTTTTAGAATTTTCTGTTGATTCCCATTCAAGCGTTTAAGTGGATTTACGTGAGGAAAAGAGTGCTTTGAATCCAATAGTCTGACGTTTTTTTGCTTGTATTGTAAATTGTGATTCCGTTTTCTCCATTTGATTAACTTTTGACTTTGACTAATGGTGAAAATATTCGTATTGATTCATCAAGACAACTCAAAGAACGACTCACCACAATATCTGAGCTGCTGATTTTGCTGTTGTTTGAAATCATTATTGCGTGGTACTCAAATATTGGGAGTAAACACCGTAGACTTTGATGGCCCCGGCGAATCTGCTTTTCAACTTGAATTTTAACTATTCACACTCTAATTCTTCCAGCAAAGAAATTCCCAGCGAACATTTGATCAAAGGACAAGTCACTGCGTGTCTTCGGACACAACATGTTACTTTAATTTTGTGTGTATTAATTGTTGTAGACTGTTGGTGCAACGGCTTCTGTGCACGCTAGTTCAGTTTACTTCTGTCTTCATCCTGTTTCTTCGATGGTACCTCTTTTTATTTAGATGTATTCGTTCGCTAAGCAATAATGTAAGCATGAAAGAAATAAACGTTGGAATGTTTGAAAACTTAGGAATTTCATTGGCAAATTGTGAGCAATAGATCATTGTAAAAATTGTATACAATAAACAGAGCGGTTCGGAGTTTGACAAATCTTCAGCTGTGTTTTTTAAGTTAAATAGTTGTAATGGTTGTAAGTAATTTGTGAACACTTCACCAAAATCGCGGAGCTAAAATATAGTTAAAAAAAGAAGCAAGGAAACACGTCTACTGAAAAGAGACTCTAATTTGGAAACGATATAAATTAAAGCTAAGCATAATTTTAAAACGATAAATAAGAATATGAAAGACGAAAGTACTGGTGAACAATTTGACCTTACGGAGTTGGCACCATCTGAAAATTCGGACGGTCGTACTTCTGGCAGACTTGCATGTAGAAGAAAACTAAAAAGTAGCTCATGTTTGACCATCTAAATTTAATGGATGAGCACACTACATATCGTTAATGTTAAATCAGAGTTTGCAAATGAAAGTTTTGCTAGTAAACTAGGTTTATCATAGTAATAATGAAAGAAATTAAATTTTGGAATCATCGGAATCAGAAATTTTGTTATCGCATTGTAAGTCTGATAGGAACTAATGACAGAATGAGAAGCGTGACATGCTGCCTTTAGTTTCTCATTGATGAAATATCTCTTAGTTCGTATCTGGTGACCTAACAGACCACGAGCAATTTGATCCACATTTATTGTTCACAATAGAAGTTTGAATGCAATATTATTTGAAAATGTATACTATTCGGTGTAGTTTTGTTGCTTTAATCTCATGCAATGATTTTCATTGATATTTACTGTGCACAACACCACAAGGAAAATCAATCGAGTAACGTTTCAGCAATCATGCGAGCAGCTTACTTGTCAATGGTGGCGTCGCCGTGACCTTCCTGGCATTCCATTCACTACACGCTCGTGCACAGGTCATGGGCTGTTGCTCGCACAGAGCCTGAAATGAAATGTTAGTTGCCTACTAGAATGGCTGCTTTATTCGTTTTGCAGTCTGCGTGGACAAATAATGGCAAGCATTGAATTGTGCGGGGTTTCAGCCTATCGACTGAGTTGCGATTAGTTAGTTGGTCGAGCGAGCTGTGACAACCGCATCGAAGAGATTTATTGAACGAGTGTTTGGCTACACTTGCTGGTGATGAACTCTGTGGCACATCTACAATATTACTTTGCTTCATCAATAAATAATGAATAGCTATTTTTACATCGTCATCAGGACTCTGAATATTACTGTGCCGATGACGAATGGCTTCATTATATAGTTAAGTTGTTACCTGTTTACCAGCTCTGAAGAATTTCCAATGTTAGAGATAAATAGAGAAAAACTACTCACATCGCTGCATCATATCTCACGTTTAGTTCAAAAATTTTTGTATCCAAACAACAAAAACATTTCATGAAAGATTTATGATAGATTTGCATTGTATTTCAGCAAAGTTTTCATCTCATTACATTCCATAGACGATCATATGGGCGAATTTCCCTGAACCTGTTCGGTCCCCTCTTTTACCGGTCCTTGGGTACCGATAAAAGGGATATGTTTTCCTGTGATTTTAAGTAAATGAAAATGTAATAATAAACAAAGAATAGGTCTACAATTATTTTTAATACGTGTGATCTGTAAGGTATTATGTGTTCTATTGGATACTCTAAACATTTCTTAATTACGGTTTGAAATACTTCGTACATCTCGAAAAAATACCATGCACAAAAACAAGTCAAAGAGAAACAGATAGTTGCATTTACATCTCACTCTATTAAATACTGAATGAAATACTGAATGGTGGTGAAATTGTACAGAAAATTTAATGGAACAGGAGAAGTAAAAATTTTTCATCCATGACTAATTACAATTCATTACTAACCAAACAAAGCGGACGTGCAATTACGAAAATCGTTGCGAGAATTAGTGTGAACTGTAGCCATGAACAAACTAGATGCACAAGCAACATTAAGAATTCACAGCCTAAGTTTGGTTAATATCATCAGCTGACTTTTGCCAGGTGTTTAATGTGGGTCATGAAGTCGTGAGCAGCTTCGACCCGCCGTCCGTGGTGCGCTCGTAAATATTCGGCCACCGCCATAAATCTGGGGCGATACTAAAGAGGTAAGAATCCAACGCCAGCTGCGAGCCTTCTTTGTGCTGGAGAGGCGGCAGCGGCCTCAAATATCGCGTGATCAGCCTTCTGGCCCACAGCGTCGCAGGCCGAGATCTTCTCGTATTATTTCGCCGTTAAATCCAGTGTTCTGAGCGTAAAGTCAGTGCTGAAGTTTTACGCTGATGTTACTTAAATTCATTTAATCTTTTTGAAGTAGTTGCTGCAGGCTGTATACGCTTTGTCATCGGACTTTTAATTTTCGATGCTTGACTTTAGATTTTTTTGTTATTGAGATGCGCTTCAAAAAGAAAAGTGAGAAAATAAGGTAATGCAAAATATAACTATTTATGAACGAAAGCATTTTGGGGATTCTCCCAAGTTACTGCAATAACTCGATGTAAATGGATGAAATTTATGAATCCAAATTCAACATCGTCCGATACAAGAACGATGAATGTATTGGAAACCTTCTACTTTTCAGTACGTAAGAATGTTCCCATCTACCAAAACTTCCCAAATTTTGCTCGATTGCAAATACTTATCAATTTAAAATGAAACAGTGCATGTAATTTTTTCCTGAAATAATACTGGTGCGACTCAATACTAACTGATTCGCAGCAAATAAGAACTTGTTCATGCAGGCTAAAATGCAGGGGCAGCAGTTTTCAAAACTGTTTAAATAACGATGAAATGTGTGCATAACAGCCTGTTCAGGAACGCAATGAGAATTAGAACCTACTCATTTGCATTTATACCTGCAAAAAATTCTTTTGCAATACAAAAAGTTAACTCTTTTCCACGCCTACTTTTAAATGAGCAATGCAGGGTGTCCCTGAAAAATTTTCTCGTCTTCTGACTGACGATTCCTCAAATATTTCTTGTTTCCTTTCAGGTGCAACTCTGCTTCCTTCTATGACTTCTATGACGTTAAATTTTCTAAAATTGAATGTGGTTTTCTTTGATCCAACTCATTATATTTCTATTTATGACACCAAATACCTACATTAAACAGAATACATAGTTACTCGGCAGCCAAAGAGTGAGTCCATTTTTTGGGGGAGACAATCTCCGTATTTAATTCAGTCTTTGCCAAGGGAGCAATTACGATGGAGATCAAATGCACACATCCTGCTCAAGTACAGAAGTGGGCAAGACACTATTAGGCATGAAATGAGGAACTCAGATGCATCATTATTTTTGACAGTCTTCCACGTGTGAAAGGTAAATAACCCACTGTACAGAATAAAAAATTTGTCCTGTCAAACGTTCTACAAATATTTCAAATTACTCCCCTTGAATTACTCCACCAAAGTTTTACCAAATGCTACAATGACTAGAATTGCAAAATCGACAAAATGGCAGGAGGTTTTAGGGCTGTAACGAGCACTCTGCGTCGTAATCGTGGTCAGTAGACCAACTCTCCTCTATGATCCTGTACTGCCTCCCGTCATAGCAATGTTGATGCTGATATTAAGTCTATACTGCGGGGGTAACTGTAAATTAATTTGCAAGTTATTTATTTTGCTTGAATAATTCCCCAAGCACTTGACGTTCAGTTGTTTGTGTGTATGGTTGCGCATTGTAAATATTTTTGTAATTCACGATAACAAAACGGCTGGAAGTCTCAAACACGCTTCAGCAAAATGAAACTGGCCTTTCAGCAACCGAGGAAACCATTTGTGGTTCCAGGACAGCCTTCTATGAGGTCGTGTGAGGAATATTTTGAGCAACAAGCCTTGCCTGTGAGATAAGGCGTCGGGCAGTGAGCGTAAAGGGCAGAAATGAGCGTGATTTGCGCCGGCCTCAGCTCGCCCCTCATGACTCGCTTCGTAATTTGGATCACGTTCAGGCCTGGCCGACGGGGACGTCATGCTCAATAAAACAGAGCACAACCGAATGTATTCTATTTTTTGCAACGTCTGAGATAACTTTATCGTGACAAAGCGTTCAAATGTGGCTCTGGT
The DNA here is from genome assembly GCA_014220935.1 of Platorchestia sp. MABIK. NCBI lineage: Eukaryota > Metazoa > Arthropoda > Malacostraca > Amphipoda > Talitridae > Platorchestia > Platorchestia sp. MABIK. Next base: position 85,105 of record JACJUY010000309.1, read on the forward strand.
ATAAGTAGCATAACTAAGAATGACTTCATGGAAAGTTCGACGGTAACGAGACTCGTTCTGGGAGTTCACCAAAAAAAGGTAAACATCTGGCACGAAGGCCTGTTCATGATTATTTCTGAACTACGTTCTTGTAAAGTACTAATTTGAATAGAATGTGATGGAAGATTCGAAAGAAAATATATTCGCTTCAGGTCAGCACACTAAAATAAAGTAAATATTTCTAAGTTCAAACATTGTGTTAACTTAGTAAAATAAAATTACCAGGAGCAAAAACAATGCTAACACCGAGACTGACACCTTGCCATCCTACACACTGCTGACTCTTTTCTGAACACACGCCTGACTTTCACTTGAAGAAGTCGTGCAGTTGCAGACACCTGACCGCTTCCCTTGATCACTAAGAGCAACAGCACATGCCAGACAGCTCCGACGCTGCTGTATAGTCCAACATGGACCACTTCCCGGCCGCTGGTGGCGCTTACCGACTCTGCTTCCGCCCTCGGGACGGAGCTGAGGAGTCATACGCGACCTGCGGCTGCTGGCATTGCTTGCTCCCGGCTGATGCGGTGGTCGACTTTGTGACGAGGTGAAACCTCGAGATCTCGAGACCTCCCGAAGGCTTGGTAAGACCTCGGTGAGACCTCGAAACCTCACGGTGAGGCCGAGACCTTGAAAGTTACCCGCAGCGCCTCTGTAGGCTCGTGTGAGTGAGGTGTTCAAGAGGTATTACTGTGGTCGTACCTAATCTCTGCGAGGCTGGCAGCAGGTTTTTTCATATTTATTTAGTGATTATGAATGTAAAGACTGCTTTTTGTTCAAAATTTAAAAATTAAAATTCAACTACAGCTAATGTTTAATAGATCGTTCATCTTTTACCCATGCAAATGATACTTTTTGGTAATTAATTAATTCATTACAAGATTGTTTACTCAGCATGTAATTTCCTTGTTATAACTGCAACCGTACTTGTTATTACGACTAGATTTAAGTAGTGCACATTACGTAAGCTCAACTTCCTGCCCCAGTGCATGGAAGTAAGTGACAGCTGCGGTGCTGTCGAGCCAGCCACCGCTCCCCCACCTCCTCACACCGGCCACACCGGACACTGCAGCGTCTCGCGACTGAAGTTTTTACCTCTTATTTCGAATATCTTAACTATTCGGCAATTCTTCTATTGTTTCAAAATTAAGAAGGGAAATCATTTGTTATGCTGGTTGTGAGAATTTTGTATTGATTGAACGATTATTGAAGGAACTATGATTGTCATTATGAATTTATTGCAGCGCAATAATTGGTGACATGTCCAATTCGTATGGCATGTGTGCTGCTCAGTGATAAATTCAGTAGTACAGCAAGTGTTTTTTCTCTAGCAAAACATTAGTATGATGAATGAGTGGGAGCATATTACATTATCTTCAAGCACGTGGGCTGGCATGACCATTTCATTTATGTAACAATGTGAGTAACCAATGATAGATGTGGACACTTTTTGACGCGGCACAATGTGAGAAATGAATTACAGACAATTGTGAAAAGCAACTCAAACTAAGACGAAAATCCTCCCCGTCATTTGAGCAGACTGGCACAGTAAAGCGAGTGCAACGCCGTTCAGAGCAGCAACCTTCTCGTGCGGGCAATTGACCTCAGCAACTTGAATAGAGCCGATGCAGCAATGTAACTGCGTAAAACTAAGCAGCTTCAAATAGGACATGTTCCCAAATGGCTGCCACAGCAATGAAACGGACATTTTTGCCGGCCGCAGCGCAGCGTAGACGTTGTCAGATCCGTGAATGCGCCGCTGATTGTCAGTGACCTTCCCCAATTACGGCTGCAATTTTTGATAAGGAAGGGAGATGCAGCGTGCGCTCTTACTGTGAGGCTGTGTGAGGAGGCAGGCATGGTAGAAAATCAGATGTGACACAGTGAAATAACCTCATAATACCAAGTGTGCGTGAAGCATGTTTTGCTTAATAGGATATGATGTTATTTGGAGGAATTGTCTTTCATGAAAGTGGAATGTTTAAGCGCAGTTACATTGAACTAATTAGCTTTCAACCGTTCACATTTGTTAATCATTTCACTATTATTGCAGTTACCGTCATTAGACTGGCGATAACACAAGGTTGTCACCCACAAGAGAATAAGGATGGAAATACAACTCGGCAGCGAGGTTCAAAAAATTATTAGAAAACAAATTTGACAAGAAATAAAATATAAATAAAATAAATTGAGAGCGCCATGCTTGGCACGTTGAACAGACAAGAGATGGTTGACGTGGTATGAATGTGCTAATTACGCAGAAGTCAGCATGATGTGAAATGTTTTCCATACAAACTGAATAGTGGATGGATGGAATATCAGAGTTGTTGAGAGAGCAATGCGAGTTGATGAGATGTGCATTTGTGGTTCAGAATGAATAGGTTCCGAAGGACATCATTGTTGGTTTACAGTAAACTGTACATATAAAACTAATCATTAAGAGCAAAGTTCATTTCATACATGTTGATTTTCATCCTAATTATATTTTTGAGCATTGCTTCGATTGCTGGAAAAACGCACGTATTCTTCAAGTGTGAGTGAAAAGTTGAGTTCCGAGAATATATTGTGAGTAGATAGCACCCGTGTACAGGAATAAAGCATTGAGCGGACTATTGGTCAGTTGAATAGGTTACCTTGCTTGCCTATTCTGACATGTCGATGTTTTGTGCAATATCTTACATTGTGTCTGAGGGCAAATGAACTAGAGCATCTGATGAATAAGTTTGGATTTCAGAATAGCAGCAATTGCACGTCTTTCCAGGGACAAGCTAGATAGAAACTGAGGAATGCAAGCTTATGGAACACGGTTTTCAAATGGTAAGGACGCCTTGGGTCTCAGTTTTCATGGAGAGGAATCCATTAATACTAGTTTGAAATACTATTTGCGCTGACTGCAAGATTTCAATCGTTTAACCATCAAATCATTGTGACATTCTACGGCGCAGTTATCTATAAGTTAAAATGGCAGGACCAAAAATAAATTAGATAAAACAAATTGAAAATATTTACGAACCTTATGCAGACGTACATTCCTTCTGTGTTCACGTAGGAAATCGCTCGGAATGATGGTAAACAGTTCAGAAGTCCGTTTATGATCGTAATGTCTGCACTGCAGTAACGGTCCCGTGCTCCTTCAGCACGGTAAGTGAGCATTCCAGGAACTAATTTGCTCTTTAATGAAAGCGAAGGAATAATTTGAAAAGAAGGCCCCTTAAGTAGTCGGAACAAGCTCATTTCAGCTGTTAAGATCTGAAAGAATTAGTACGGGGACAAGACTTTCTGAGAATCCGAGACAACACTCAATACCCCTCGCCATTACCCCCTCCCCAATCCCCCAAAACACAAGCGCTGGAAGAAATATTTCCTACGACTAAACCTTGAGTTGAACTCCAAAAGATCACCAAACTCCCTATGTCACTTCTCTGGAGTAAACGTTAAGAATCTATGTTTTTCTCTGAAATTGTTATTTTTTTCAATTGCTGCAGTCGCACCCAACTGATTCGGCTTGGTCACATACGCTCCATAAAAAGTAAAAATGCATGTCAGACAATGGAATTCAAGAGAATTGCAAGTAGAAACAGCGAATTGGTAAGAGAATGGATGCACCGAGCTGCAGGAAGTCTGCACTCCGTTATCTGCTTAGTGTCGTGTTTTATGGAGGACTAAATCCCAGATCATAGATTTCAGATAGAAATGTTCTCACGACGTTTGACCTGTCTCGGAGGAACGCTAATTGAAAGACTGATCAGTAATCGAGAGGAAGATTCGCCAACATGCCCAGTGGAACCAATTCAGTACCGCTGAAAGCGTTCGGAGCTTCTCTAAGGAGGCTTCGATCTGTCAAACTGCGTCCCTCGCCCGTACACTGAAGTGCGGTGGAGTGCGGGTGGTGATTTGCTACATTAAGTTTTCGTGGTAATCTCAAGCATATCAACTGAAACATGAAGAGTTCGTCTAATAATTATATCAGGTGTGCAGCGTCTAAGCGAGGCTACGATTATCAGAGAGACAATGCCCACGTTCCAGATAACCAGTTCATGGAGCTCCCAATTGATGCACAAACCCAGGGATGAAGTGATGTAGACCTAAATAGAAATTATATTGAGTAGTAGTAGTAGTAACATGGGCTTGCTAGCGCTTCAGTTAGGATTATATTGAGCACTTGCGGGGAATGTTATTGACATCATTTCAAATTTAGCATTCCTAGTCGCTGCTCTTGTAAAAGTTGATCGAAAGACAGCGAGATTGTTGTGCGGGGATCTTGAATATCAACGATAGGATTGCAAGACGCATAGAGGGTGTAAGGAACGAGGTATGAAACTAATTGGATCTTGGAGGACATATCTCCTTGACGCAACGGATACTTAAATAGATATCTTGGCGTTTCATTGTTCGAGGAAAACGTATTGATGATTTTTTACCTGCATTTTTAACCATCCACTCAAAAAGAACGCAGTTGTAGGGCTCTCTCCGGGATGGAGCAGATAACGACATGGAGTTGTGACACTGAAACCACGTCACTACCAAATCAGGCGTACATTTTGTAATTGAGAATACTGACGATTTTAATCAGTTTTGGCCTTGGAAATTCCTCCTCCTAATCTTCATGAGCGAAATACCAGTCAAGTACTCCAATTCTGTTCATTTGCTCGATCAATAAAAATGCTAGGTGCATGACTGGTGCATCAGTTCTGAAAACATGCATTTGATGTTTCCGTCCCGGAAGGGACAGGACTACAAATCTACATTTCTTCAACAGACACGAACGGCATAATAAAGCACGAAATTCCATTATATTCTTTTTAACATCTACATTTGTACTGTTAATTTATTGGATTTATTCTATTTTATTAGGTTTCACGAATTAAAGGAAACTTCGACAGGGAGATGATCTTAAGCTATTTGTAGCCATTGAACAGGAAACAACTTTCAGTTATATTGCTTTCAATGTCCAGAGGTAAGTCAGACGCTAGTTATTTTATTCCGGTGTTAAAAAAACGGTAAAACGTTTAATTTATGCAGTTACATGCTTTAAGACCAATTATATTACTGGTCATGAACACTAGCAAAAATCCCAAGCATGGGTTTGCTTTGGGAGTGTCCTTGAAGAAAATTAATCCTGCATCTTCTTGCGAAGGAGCGCCGCAGAGCCTCAGATGTTGCACGGGAGGAAGCACTTCAGACCGCAGAACGTCTCAAACTAAAATAAAATCGTTTCTGACGACAGCCCAAGCGAATTTGGCAGAGACCCTGGCCTAATATTTATTTTGTTTACTTCGTCGAACAATAAAAATACAGAAAAACTCTTCGTCGACACCAGGTATATGAGTGGGCGACATTTATTTGCCCTAAAATCATGAGAAATGCCCACGACACAGATGAAGTGCGCGGTTTGGCATGTGAGATGGTGTGCTGTCCTGATGGAAAGCGAACGCCGTGTTTTCGGGGTACTTTTTTACTTCATTAAGCACAGGAGTTAAGAAATTCGTTTTATAGAAGTATTTGTGCTCTCTCTTTTGGTGAATGATAGAGAGCGATTTCTGACAAATAAATAAAGAAGCCTCATGTACGATTTTCTAAATAAGTCTTGTTGCGCTGGCTGCGTAAAGTTCGGCATGCTAGCATCTATTTAGCTTGATGTTAAATTTAAGCTCAGAACAAGAATTGAAATAGAATGAATTCAAAATGAGGTAAATGAGACAACAAGAAGTGTGAACTAGGTTTTGGCGTGATGTTGCCTCGTTTCTTAATGTGCGACTAAGTTAAGAAGTTAGGCTAAGCGCTGAAACAATTGTTTACTGATCTTTTCCTTGGCTTTCGGTGTGACACTCTCAAAGTGTCACGTGTTCTCTGCAATTAGTTAATGCAATGAGTAACCGTGTTAATCTGTGTCCAACCCAGTTCTTAAGATTAACAGTTCTTGCGATTAATTAATTCCCTTTCTTAAATTTTCTATTGAGATCATTGATGCTCTCTTCGCCGTTGACTACCAGAGACGGTCTCTACAGCTATTTACACGAGTACTTACCAGAGACGCTCTTGGCCGCAATTTTCTTGGACAGTTACTTACCTCAGACGCTATTTGCCTCTACTTACCTCGATACTTACCAAATGAAGACGCTCTAGTACACTACTAACCCGGAGCTTTACCTTCCGGAGACGTCCTTAGCCGAGACGTTTTTGCCTCCACTTACCTGGATATCTGCCCACCAAAGACGCCTTTGGCCGCTACTTGCCGAGACACTTACCAGCTAAGAACTCTTTGTACTCTACGGGGAACCTGTGTGGTCCCTCAACTGCCAGGACGACTGCGTGTGGCACAGCAGGCCCCTCTGCGAGACGCGTCCTACCTCGTCAGGTGGACGGGAATCAAGTACCTGAAATGCCCTGCTCCTGAGCGCCGCACTTTGTGGTGTGATCTCTCGTGGTGTGGCAACTTGTCTCGCCTGCAAAACTCGAAGCTTTTGAGTTCGTGCCCATCATAATGAAGGGATTTCGTGGTTTGTTGCATTTCTATTAAGCAGTTTGTGAGTGGGTCTTACCATAAGGATTTTTCAAGCGACTCTAATTTCTAATTTGAAATTGATATGGGGTGCTGAAATTTTTTTTAAGACAAAAATGTAATAAACGAAGAAAATTGGCAAGCCCTAACTGCCTTGCGACCACCTGATGCAGCTGTGAACTCAGAAAATGAACCTTCTCTCTCCATTGTCAGTAAATATTGATACAGTATATACTGTAATAGTTAGCCTGACAATAATGACCTCATGCTATTAAAGAGCACACAAATCAGTGATGCAAGAAAGCACACAAATAACACTCTCACCTGATGTTAACTGCCATGTTACCTTTACGATTTGAATCTAACACTAAAGCTTCGTTTCAAACCGAATAAATGTCTAAGAAATAACAAGTGCCAATAACTGTCCAGTCGACTCCATTCGTCTTACGATGATCTAGCTTCAGGTCCCCCGGTTCAATGATCAGCGTCGCTGCGCTGCAAATGTCGTTCCACAGAGGAGATCTCGATGGAGAATCTCGATCGTTTTCTAAGCCGCTCAACTGAAGTATGAAATTCAATTGACTTCTTAATTCACTTTTTTTAGAATAATAAATGCTGGAGTTGATCTTTTTAAATGTCTCCCCTCGGTATAACGTTCGTCTTTTCTTTCTCATATCATCCCGCATTACAGATTTAAAGTTTTCTTCTCGTGCCTGAAGATTTAATTTCTCAACTTAATATTTTTTTAAGAAACAGTTAACTTGCATGGAGCGTTATAAGAGTTGTTCTGCTTTCTGTGAGAAATAAGCTATCATTAAAAATCAACTGAGCGATTTTATCGCAAAAGGGGATGATTAGTTTACAGCCAGAACGGCAATAATCTATACCTAAGCCAAATGATACGAATTGAACATAAATGTAGACGCACTAATTGTATCATTTTTAAACTTCAGACAACTTTTACCGTCTAACTGTAATTACGATGTCATTTCTTCAATACTTTTGAGGAAAGAATTTCTCGGGGTGGAAAAAAGTTACATGGACAATGTCCTGAAAAGACAATTCGGAGATAAAATAAAAACGAAAATAGAACACGTGAAAAACATACCTCCAATTAATTGCAATCATGGGCTGTATAGGTCAAATTTAATTATTCCATTAAAATTGTTACACCCTCGTTTTTTCTGAACCTCGTATCACCAATCATTTGCTCTTTATTTGCTGCAAAAACGAGTGCCGAAACTCGTGAGCATCTCATGGAGCTAGGAGCTGCTCCAGAGTGGTGTGCTACTCACTGAGCATCACATGTGTGGTGTGCCACTCACTGAGCATCACATGTGTGGTGTGCCACTCACTGAGCATCACATGTGTGGTGTGCCACTCACTGAGCACCACATGTGTGGTGTGCCACTCACTGAGCACCACATGTGTGGTGTGCCACTCACTGAGCACCACATGTGTGGTGTGACACTCACTGAGCATCACATGTGTGGTGTGCCACTCACTGAGCATCACATGTGTGGTGTGCCACTCACTGAGCACCACATGTGTGGTGTGCCACTCACTGAGCATCACATGTGTGGTGTGCCCCTCACTGAGCATCACATGTGTGGTGTGCCACTCACTGAGCACCACATGTGTGGTGTGCCACTCACTGAGCACCACACGTGTGGTGTGCCACTCACTGAGCACCACATGTGTGGTGTGCCACTCACTGAGCACCACATGTGTGGTGTGCCCCTCACTGAGCATCACATGTGTGGTGTGCCACTCACTGAGCACCACATGTGTGGTGTGCTACTCACTGAGCACCACATGTGTGGTGTGCCCCTCACTGAGCATCACATGTGTGGTGTGCCACTCACTGAGCACCACATGTGTGGTGTGCTACTCACTGAGCACCACATGTGTGGTGTGCCACTCACTGAGCACCACACGTGTGGTGTGTCACTCACTGAGCCCCACATGTGTGGTGTGCCACTCACTGAGCACCACATGTGTGGTGTACCACTCACTAAGCACCACATGTGCGGTGTGCCACTCACTGAGCACCACATGTGTGGTGTGCCACTCACTGAGCATCACATGTGTGGTGTGCCACTCACTCTGCACCATACGATCACAAAGAGTGCCAGCCACAACCAGCACAAAACCTTTAATTTGGATGCCGTCTTGCACAATCTTTGGAGGCATACCTTAGTGACGGTAAAGTTTGGAAGATCCCTTCATAACTTCGTCAGACGCATAAACTTTTATAACTCCATCTCATAACTGAACTCGTGAAAGCCATTCGAATCAGATTATGCGCTAAACAGCAAACAACGAACTGCATTCATGCTCTGCACGATGCCAGTTATTCGACTGGTACTATTGAAGGCATCTTAACTTGACACAGAACGGCCGAGCGAGACCAACGCAGCAGCGGGATGGTTGCAGCGAGGGCAGGTCAGCTGAAGCGTCCCGTGCTGGCTGGTACCCACCAGAGACCCAAATTAGGTCCTAGCCAACTGAGATTCAATCAAGAAGCTGTCAGCCATTAACCGACTCGCTCTCAGACTTAATGAGCATCTTAGAAACTAACTGAGCAAACCCAGCGATACTGCGCACCACTGCTGAGATCACTTTGTGCTCTGGCTGAGGGGGTTAAGCTAGGAATGTATTAATGATAATCTGGGAACGAGTAATTTTGCGATCGAAGACTTATACTGAAAAAAATCTAATATGAATGTATTTATGTCCGTCTTCGTGATTTGTTTGGATTTGAAAGTAAGTTCTCATATAGATAAATCCACGATCTAGTCTGATGTATTTTTCATCTTGAAAATTACTTTCGAAATTCTAAATATATTTTATTCATTTCAGCTCATACTATGGCGTTCTGTGTTTGATTGGCGATGAGAGTTGTCTGCATTTGTGTTTGGTCAATCAATGAGTACACTGCGCTTGTTTAAATAAAAATGCTTCTTTTAGTTATAACGTAGATCACTTCAAAAGAGAACCTGGATGTTGTAGCCAATCGTGATTCATGCAAAGGATCATAATATCTCCTACGTATAATTTCTCCTGACCGCGCTATTTTGTTAATCCAAATACTTCATTAACCCACAGAGTCTGCTCTCATCGACTGCGCAAGAAGTGAACTGGTGGCGGTCACGTAACTTAAGGTTGCCCAGCGATGTGGTGGCGTCCGTCCTGCTAATTACTTGGGGGGAATCCACCTCCTTTCTGTCCTAAAAGAGGAGGAATGGCGTCAACAATATCTAAAAACTTCAAAACATTATAGAAGTATTGTTTTAGGGACTATCAGATGTACATTCAACTCTCATTGTTCAAACGGGTTCATATGTATCGGAATGAATACAAATTACTAGATGAAACTTCTCTGCTCGGATTTTAGCTTTATTGAATCAAATGAATTAGGGAATCCGAGCACTATAATTCATATATCTGACACACGTATCTGTCACGAACATGACATCTCATAACAATTAAATCTGCTCACCCAAACGTGGGATGAAACTGTAAACATTCGCCCACAGAGGGTCTGTCGGTTGCCGCAATTAAGAGTAATGACTTTTCCGTGCACACAGGATTTCCAAAGCCAACATTTGGGAAAAAGAACAAACGTTTATTTTGCGTTTAAAGCCACGTATTACACGATGTTAGCTAAGTGACAACTCCTATGTTAGTCTTAGTATAAAATGGTGTAAAAGCCTTTTGTAGGTATATGCGCAGCACAACACGTTCATTAATGAAATAATGCGCAGTGAAAGGAAAATGTAATTTGTAGTACACACACGGTGAAAAACAATAGATGATAGAAGAAAATTTGAAGCTTAAATCGTTCAATATGACGCATGTAGGAAAACACTGCAAATAATTTATAAATAATTTAAATAATTGAATGAACGAAAATTTTCAATAATTTACATAATTAAAAACAGTATGTATAATTTTAAATAATTTTCATTTTTACATGAGAGGTTTAGGTGACCGCACGCTGGCCGCGTGTGCCTGAGCGGCGGCATGAGTGAGGCAACTGAGAGCTCGCTTCTCATGCCTGCTACTCTTCACAGGCTCTAAAATGGATTGTATACTCTATATCAATAATGACATTATTGTTGAAGCATTGGATCGTTTCACTGACGAAATGGCTGGTTAGCTTAAATTTAATCTTAGATGCTTCATACGTCATTCACTGAAGACATTGCATCAAAAGTATTCTGTTTTTGGCTGTGAACAGTGCTTCGATTCAAAAAACTTTATAAAATATCTTACAAACTCAAATGCTCTAAAAATCATAGCCTACTCTAAAGCATGATAACTTACCAAACTTAACAAAAGTATGAAAACTAGCGCTCTTCTTCAAATGAATCTAACCAAATAGAACAGTTATTAGATCAGATAGCTGCCAATTTGAAACTTTGACCAAGTTCTGAAACACTTTTTACAAGGCAATAATATACACGAGCTTGAAAAAAAGTTACTTGAATTACACGCAGCGCATTTGATATTTACTTGAATTCAAACGTCTCAGACATTCGAAGCAGTAAGTTATGTTTAAGGTGTTGATGATATACAACCCAGCCAACAATTTTGTCGCACACACGCGGAATTTGGATGTAAGATAAGCAAACGAGAGCAATAGTTCGTTGGACAACCTTCAACAGAAGAGACAACTTCCATCCTAGTGGGCATAGATTGGACGAAATTTTACGAACAACTTGATTGAATGTTTGCCCAAAATACGAGCAGACGTTGTAAAAGATTTTCCAATGAAAAGTGAAGGTGTTGGGGCTCGTAGTTCCCTCTCCAGAGGGTCGCAGGAGTTATCTACAGGATTGGAATCAGGAGACTGTAGAGGCCATTTCATGTGAGGAAATTATCTATTCTGATCCCTGAACCAATCTTGCATTACACGAGATCGCTCGTCTTGAGAGGTACCGGATCCCATCAGAAAAGAAAAATCAACTGACAGGTGTATCTAAGATGTTCAAATAATCCTGATGTTTTATTTTATTACTTCAGAAGACTCAAAGCTAATGCTGACCATGTGAAGCACTCCCTGATCATTATATAGTCCACAGAAGCCTGTGCTGTCAGAGCTATGCACGAAGGATCCAAATCTCCATGTGCTCTCCGTCACACGCTAACTCTGGCATCTGTCTGGAGCAGCTGAGCTTTGATTCAGTTGACTGAAGGACATTCAACTGACAGCACAACCACCCGTAAACTTGTTATTTTCTAATGGATCTGGTAATATTCACCAAGGATATTGAACTCAACTTCGGGGGACCTATAATTTATCCTCTAATTTGTTATCAAGAAAACTTTCAACATTTTTCTAGCTACATTTACGCTTTCCAAAGGTGCAACAAATTATTTTGGCCATGCAGTGCGGTTCCAATGAGTTTTTTTTATCGATCATTTCGTTGAGAGTAACTGCCGCATTAAACACGCTGTGGAAGGTGCCTCCGCACCTGAACGTGCGGCACAAATTTTTAGAAACACTTATACAAATATATAACAGTTTGCTCATTTAATTCATATTGTTATCCAGAAATGTCAGTCACCATTAACTGTATTTATAATTCAATGATTTTTAGGGCAAATAGAATTATCATCGTTGTCACAAACATTTTGAAAAATTAAAGGTTTTGGATTTAAATAACCCATGATCAGAGTATGATAGAGAAGAGGCATGTAAATCATTTTATCCCGAAAAAACGTAATGAGAAAGTGAGCGCTAGAAATCACATACAAAAAATTTGCCTTATAAACTCACACTCAAACTGGGACAAGTAATGTTACCGAACGACAAATGTACTACGATTCTAAAATAAGGAGCCTATCTGGTGCGTACGGAATCTGAAATAGAGAAACTGGTTTGCCTATGTGGATGATGATCTTTTGCTCCATAATGTTTCAGAATTGATGACTTAGGTGGTGAGTAAAGGGCGTCCTGTACAGCAGGAGAGTCCTCTGCACTGAGCACATCACATAAAGAATTACAATTGGAGTGTGGTGCTACCAATGGAAGATTGGTGTTACCAATATAAAATTGATGTTACCAATATTAGATTGGAGTTACCAATATGAGATTGGTGGTACCAATATAAGATTGGTGTTACCAATATAAGATTGGTGTTACCAATATATGATTGGTGTTACCAAGATAAAATTGGTGTTCCCAACATAAGATTGGTGTTACCAATATAAGATTGGTGTAACCAACATAAGATTGGTGTTACCAATATAAGATTGGTGTTACCAATATAAGATTGGTGTTACCAAGAAAAAATTGGTGTTTCCAATATAAGGTTGGTGTTACCAATATAAGATTGGTGTTACCAAAATAAGATTGGTGTAATTAATATAAGATGGGTGTTACCAATATAAGATTGGTGTTACCAATATAAGATTGGTGTTACCAAAATAAGATTGGTGTAATTAATATAAGATGGGTGTTACCAATATAAGATTGGTGTTACCAATTTAAGATTGGTGTTACCAATATAAGATTGGTGTTACCAAAATAAGATTGGTTTAATTAATATAAGATGGGTGTTACCAATATAAGATTGGTGTTACCAATATAAGACTGGCTTTACCAATATAAGATTGGTGTGACCAATAAAAGATTGGTGTTACCATACAAGATTGCTCGCAGCCATCTCACGCACACAGGTATACACCACAAGCCCCCGCCAGCAGCTAAACGAACTTCCCTCGGTTAAAATGTGCGCCAATTTTCCTATCACACACTGAACACAAATAAATGTGTTAGTGGAGAAAGCATTGAACATCAGATAAAATGTCGCTCCATATTTTTTTAATCAGCAAGCCAAGGAAAGTTAATCAAGAATATAAACACAACTTAGGAACAGAATTGGAAATGCATTTCATAACACACATGCGCTTCATGAACTTATCAAGTATGTGCTGAAAGAAAGCAGGCGGAAACTTTTTTGCTTTAAAATAGTCCCGTAAAAATAGAACCTTTTAATGAAAGAGTCGGTAATTTGTCAGTGCTTCATATGTTGTATGTAATAATGGATGTAAAGCCAAAATTTCATATGTAGGAAAAATATTACGAAACTAATTTGTTCTCAACCTTGGAGGAGTATACTTTCAGAAAATTGAAGTCATGAAATTATGATTAAGTGTTCGAATATTTTATGAAAATCCGAAACATTTGCTTTTTAAACAGTTTGTGACAACGTTGGTCCTTTTTCATCCTAAAAATGAATTGTTGGAAAATTTATTGTGGAAATGAAATAATTTGTTGCAACTTAAGGCAAATATTATTGTAAGCTGGATTGTAGAACGAAAAAATATTGATCCTTCTAGCAGATAAATACTGGTTCTGGTGAATAAAATTAGCAGTACGTCATTTTTTAGAGTAGTTTTTTACACTGCATTCCAAACATAGTCTCTCATAATCATATGCAAACTTGAATCGTCAGCGTTCATTCACTGTCTGGGTTCACAAATGCTTTTCTTGAACTGTTGACAAATTTCATGAAACACTCTTGTTGTGCCCCTCGAATAGAAAGCATCACACTCTGTATTGTCAAAACTGCATTGATGTAACTTTCTCAGATTGTAATACTGCGGATTGATTGGCGGTGTGTGCTCTACGAGCAGTTTTTTCACCTTCAAAATCCATGCCGATGTGATATTCTAAAAATTTGTTTTATTACATTGATTCCCTTTTTCCGGATTTTTTATTGCCATTATTGAGTGAATTATTTTTCACATTCAGTATATACATAGGCAGTCATTCGTTCTTGATTTTAACTGAGAACGGTTTGTAATAAATAATGCATTCTGTGGAAGAATGCCTTCATTTAGCGTGAGTAATACTGCATGTGGTCTACTCTGAGAGTCAAGCTGGGATTCACTTTCCTTCATTAACGAAATTTCTCAAAAGAAGGGCTCACAAGACCACAAAATTGTAATACCTGTATTGATTATTCAGCTAATTCGTTTCTATGTTTTGACAAAAGTCGTGCTGGGTATGATAGAACCTCGCAATTTAGCCTAGATACGCAAACAACAAAAGGAAGAATTGGAACAATGAACAATTCATCAGCAAAGTTATCTACCATCATGTTGTATCATTCCCCTGAAGACATAAAATGTCACAAATTTCAACGCAAAAGCAACAAAATTTGTAATTGATTTATCGAAGATACATACCAGATCAACTGACCCTATCGCTCATCATTTGAAGGTAGCATAAAAATCCACTTACATCAAACATCGCACTCGTGGTATTGATGAGAAGTTATGACAAAATTTTCAGCCTAATACCAATTACGAAGAAGAATATGAATTAGGAGCACAGGAATTTCGAAGCATTTTCACAATCACTCACATATCATTAAATAGCATCGGACATAGTGAAATATGCGTAACTTACAGCGTAGACAGTTTCATACCATTCATTGTAGCCTGAGTCAGCGTTCATTCGTTATTCACTCGCACACACGCAAAAACATTGCATCACACACACTGTGGTAGAGCACCATTTAGCGTCTTCTATCAAACTCAACTCTTCAGTTAGAATTTATTGTCCTTTGAAAGGAAAACCTTTTGAAACCTTTTTGAAAATCTTTTCAAATTATAATATGGCTTGAAATAAAAAATTGTCAAACAGTTCACGATCTTGCATTAAAATATAGTAAAAACAGAATTTTCTTTCTCTCCAGGCAAATAATCTAAGCAAGCATTACAAAATTTTGAGAAGTCTTGATTTCAACCATCTACAATCTGCCTCATTCGGCACGTCGGTTAGATTTGCCAATCTACGCGAACTTTGAAAGAAAGACAAAATGACGCACCAAACCGGAAACAGACAATTTTTGGTTCGTCTATTCAACTGAAAAGCCACTCATCTTTGTATGTATATAAGAATCGACGACGAGTGGTGTAAGATCCAAGAACTTGTTAATTGAAAAATTAATGAAAATATTAATCGTATGCTTTTCCCATTAAGTTATTTTTTAAATTAGCTTCATGTTTAGGACTGAAGCAGCTCAAGCATAATTATTGGTATTCGAACATTTTTACGATAGTAATTTCTGTACAAATCTATGCACAACCTTCACACTGGATACATCTAGCGCAAGTTTACTCTGTACTCTGACTATTACAGTCATTTTCTAGAAGTGAAGCTCCTCCCCGGTTACGAGGTGGCATGACATTTCTCAAATACAAACGTTCTGGTTTTTTTCTGGTCGCAGAATGTCACTTCGCTGTGAGAGTAAATTCCTGCATTGATTTCCTCCGGGGTTCAGTGCATTTCGGTTGTAGAGCAACCATTGTTCCTCGTGATCTAAAATCGGGAAAAGAGCGTTGCTTGCGCTCATCCGTTGATCTTGCGTGATATCTCGCCGGGATTACCTCGAGCCAGACGTCGTGTAGGCGCTGATGTAGCAGCAGCAGCGTCACCACGCAGAGGGAGAGCCACAGCGAGGCGTGCGCAGTGGTCGCACCGTCTACGTCACGGGGTTGTATGGCTGCAATTTTATTGCCTGCAAAGAAATGGGACAACTCCTTCATTCAAGCCAAATGGTTCCTTAGAAAGTAAAAGATCTGGCAGATCCGTTGCTCGGTCAGAAGCCAAGACAAGGCTTTGGGTTCAAAGAAGAGAGCACTGCTCCGACCAACGCAGAGCCGCACAGGCATTTGCTGCCTGCGACTCTGCCGACCTTCTCTTCACGTTTGGCAAAACGTTGACAATGTAACTAAAATACATCCAACTATAACCAGTTAATGTATGAATGACATATTGAAAGCCCGATTGCAAAAATGAAAAAAAAAATTACTTGTTTAACCTAGATGCCGCTGCAGAAAAACAGCTGCTGAGTGACAGTTTTACATTGAGGTTAGGGGAGCATATTATTATTTTCTTTCCGATTGTGAAACTCTTGACTAACAGTCTAGGACATTCAATTACCAAATTTGAATACATTTACTGCAAATGCATCCCTTCGGGAGAATGATGGTGGAAATACTGAATAAACCATGGCGCTTACGAGCCTAACGAGATACATTTTAGAACTCTGTTACTTGGATCGCTGTATTTTCTCTTATTTTCCAACAAATTTCACAATTTCACGGCCGATTACCAGTGATGAAAGTTATTCCATGTGAGATCTTCAAAACCCAAAAATAGCTTTGGTCAAAGAATGCACGTGTAAGCGGTGAGTAATCGATTTGCGGAGCATGCTCAGCTTAAAACAGATCCCAACTCTCCGAAATGATTTCTGCACTTCATAAAGATGTTGATAAAGCAATGATGAGGAAGTATGGCATTGTCTGCATAGACGAATGAATACACTGAAAATTGAAAATGTATGTACTTATTGGGAAATTTCAGAACTTCCCACGAATAAGGTGATAGGTCCTAGACTTCATAGCTTTTGCCATGGATTAGAATCTGTTAATCGTTCTGATGAATCTTCTTCATCTAAATGTTCCCAAAGTTTCGGTACATCTTCAATTGATCCATGCAGTTCAGAAAACGCAGCCAGATTTCACAAGCAACGCTGGATTACGTTGCCATTTTAAAAACAAGAGAATCTTTTCGCGTTCATGAACAGTAGCTAGTGAAAATGAGCATGGAGATCTAAACAAAGGACTTTTTTACTCTGACGTGCAGATTTCACGCCAGAATAAGAGTTAAAGGCAATGAAATTCGAACTTTTCCAAGAGAAAAATGTTGCCACGCCATTTCTGCAATGAAACAGTGGCGTAGAGACAGGTGTCTTCAGGGCATCAGCGAGCTAGATTATCTCTCAACATCAAAAAATTTCCAGGCTCTTGATTATTCTCTTCTATCGTTTGCCACAGAGAAGCCGGTGCTACAAACCGCAAAATTGCAGCTCTGGTGCCGACAAAAGCTTGCAGACGCTGCGTGCAGCCTCTGTGTTGGGATTTCCTGCAGACTTTGTACTCGTTTTGAACAAGAATTAATTTATTCCTTTGATACAAAGGTCAAAAGAGAAAAAACAGTAGTCTGTGACGTACGACCGTTGTGTTCCAACATATCTGCTCCATACATTACATATCGTTGGAACAAAAAGACTAACTTTTATTGTATTGAATTTATCCCCGTTGTTTTTAGATTGGCATCTGTTCCTTTCTATCGCGCGGGAGAGGAAAGATCCCAAAGTCCATCAATAAAGAGTATTGCAAAGAAATGACTTGACGGGAGGAAATATCTTCCCGTCATGGCCAGCTCCCACTCGCGTACGGTGGTGTACAAAAATAAAAATCAGTTTCAGTTTTGATTTCATAGGCGATTATATAGCTCCATAAAATGAAAAAGTTTTTGTTGCAATATGATGGTTCATTTACCTTCCACACACGCTGTACAACACAGGACACGCGAGTACAGAACACGAAACAGTCTTTTGAATTTCAGTCGACACCGCTCAAGAGAGCTAATTTTACGTTAACTTATAATAATTCTAAGTAAAAAGTGTCAATTATGATTGTAAATCAGGCCATCCTCCAATGATGACAAGCATGAAAGGTCTATAAAAAACATGCAATTGTGTGATTTGCAAAAATATTTCTTAGTGCGCAAACTTCACACCAAAGTAGACGAGTTAATACCTTTCTAAATGAATCACCTACATGTATGCTGTTTTAAGCGCGATGTTCAGTGACCATCAATTTTGTACGAGAGCTCAAAATAAGGATCGTGGTCTGAAACTTATTCGGAGGACGAATTGCTTTCTCAGGCTGCCGTCACACGGAGATCAAATGGAAACGTTACATCAAAATCATCTGCAGTTACCGGCACCACTCGGTCTGTCTAGCGCCACGAAACCGTCAGATTTCAGCCTTAGTTTGGGACCAGTTTAGTCAAACTAAGGCTGAAATCTGATTGTTTCGTGGCCCTGGACAAACCGAGTAGTGCCGCTGACTCTAGATGATTATGATGAAAAGTTACCATTTGGTATCCATGTGACGGCGGCCTTAGTCATGTGTTATGTTGCTGGCTCTCACTGAGCAGACTCCCTGTATCCACGCAATCTTCAGGCTTCCGAGTTTCCGTCTAACTCACTGTAGCAATCGAGCATTCCTCTCATTTCATCCCCCAAACCTTCCCCTCTTCTCATCACCCTCTTTCTCCTCACCCTCCTTCTCCTCACCCTCCTTCTCCCCACCCTCCTTCTCCTCACCCTCCTTCTCCTCACT
>JACJUY010000309.1:104287-205895 GCA_014220935.1 Platorchestia sp. MABIK
CCCTACCCTCCTTCTCCTCACCCTCCTTCTCTTCACCCTCCTTCTCCTCACCCTCCTTCTCATCACCCTCCTTCTCCTCACCCTCCTCCCCAACTTTTTTTCATTCCCCTCACCCACACTGAACACTTCTCCAACTAAGCCAGTACTACCAAGCTCTTAGTGAGGCATTCTAGACTTTTTTCATGACAATCTTCTCGCCATTTTTGACGTTGTCAATAAGCACTCACAGAAATGGATTGACAATAATGACCCTACTCATAAAGATCATTGCCTCAAATATCATCACGATCTTCGACAATGAATATTCTAAAGTTCACTCTCCTTAAAAAAAGACAAATCTTATGAACATTCAATATCTAGACCTGACGTTGTCATACAGAGATAATTTGGTGCTCCCATTTTAATGTGAGAAAGAGTAACATAATATCTTCAACTTGAGGTAAATTAAATTCTCATGTTAAAAGAATCTTAAATGAATGAGGAATAGAAAAAAACTCTAATTCAAATTTCCATTGAAGTTTTTTTGCTCAACTTAGTATTATTCATTAGCTTAGTCATTCATAACATTGAATTATACCCTTGTCCCAGATTTTTAAAATTTCTTCATTGTTAAACATCAGCAGGGAAATTGCTGTCAGTAAATCCTTCTGTACAACATAAGCTCTTATTCTTTACTCTGCCGCCAGCTTTTCTGTAGCTTCCTCGCTCGCATCTGCGAATAAATATCAGCCGTTCCTTCAACTCTATAACAAAATAAAAAGAGGTCCGAAGCCCGCAGGGAACATACTTGAGTGGCATGCAGCAGGGAACACTAGAGGGGTTATAAACACGCAGGAATACTACTGCGTACAGAGAGATGAACTGGCAACTTTTACCGAGTTTGATAGCCCGATAAGGCAAATAAATTCAAAACAATGACCCTCCATGGCATCATAAAGAATGTGGACGATCTGCAACGACTGGGCGACAGTACAATCCTATTTGGGACAAAACTGAGCAAAGGCTTCTAGCACGAACACACAAAAAACCGTAAGACCGCTCAGCAAGCTGGCAAAACTACGGAAAGAACAAAATAAGTTGTTACTGTCCTAGTGCAAACAAACCGACACTGGAAAGAGCTTGAGATGACACTTCTTTAGCTGGAAGTTTTGTCGCACTCCCACAGACGTAAGTATTGGATTTTGTAAATTCTTGGGTCGCTCCATGCTCTGTTCTTCGCTCAAATGCAGTTGAGGACGAAACAATTAATTTTCGAATATTTCTACATAGGGTTAGTCATAAAGTCAGCTCTCACAATGGTGTTTAGTGCATGCGAAAATATATTAAGTTTCTCATTAGTGCTTCTTGTTCAGTGAAACGTAATGGATAAAAATAGTTTCATTAAAGTGGGTAAAAAATGTTCTCCGAATTGGTCATTTTTAACAAAAGAGTTTTCGGGGACAACTCTGTGTTTCTCTAGCTTGTGCAACAAAATACTCATTACATGAATTACTCGTGGAAAACAAATAATTGGAGAATAAATGTTAAGTTCATGAAATTTAAAATAAAGTGAAATCCTGAATAATTAGGAAGGGTAGAAAAATTAGTTTCCTCTGAAGGTTTTTTAATTTGGTAAATGAATTCGATCTTTGGTGATTAGGAATCATGTTTTTACACTCAGCTGTGCTTTGAAAATTGTGTTTACTGACAGGGTGTTAGCCTCACGACGTGATTTCTAGCAGTGGTCAAGAAACAATACGAACACATACTGGCAGTAGGAACGAGAGCCGGTCTGTGGTCTGCTCCGCTCGTCATGGAACGACGTCAAGTCTTCCACACTACCTAGGATTACGCTGGCCTTGTGTACACGTGTTTTGTTGATATTAATTCGATAAGAGAATTTTGAAATTTTAGGAACCTTAAGGATTCTTAGGTGACAAATAGTGTCGAGAAACATGTAGCATTTCCTTAAGAACATTATAATCAACAGTTTTTCCGAGATGGTATTAAACAATTCCTCTGCCATAAATGTACTCAATAAGGGAAAACTGGAACAATTCATTACTGAAGTGTGAACGTATTGAGTTCGAAAGTCTGTCTTCACTGTTTATAAGATTATTCAGAAGAGCGATTATCTGACAATCTGACGTTTGTAAATAGTGAGATATTTGCTTGAAATAGACTTTTGAATTTGTGAGAATGATTGTTTTCACATCATTATACCGGTGTGATTGAATTGTTTCATCACGGTCAGTACATGTTTTTTTGCCATACATGAATCTTTACTATAAGTCTAATAATTCGCAGTCCATCAGTAGTTTGATTAATAAGAACTTAAATTAGTTTCGTGCAAGGTGGATTACCAACTGTCCCAGGAGCGTAAGATCTCTTACATCCAAATACTTGGCCCGTCCTCGCGCAGCAAGCCGGAAGACAGAACAAGAGCTCGTCGATTTATTCCAGGCTTTAAAATTTGGGCCTAATGACTCTCTCCGGTGGCTCAATGGGGTGGCATTAGCCGTGTATTGTTTTCGAGGTCATCACCCTTAAACATTAGTACCCTATAGATTCCCACTCTTTGACTGGAAGATCTGATGAAACACAAAAATCATTTCACGGGAGATATCTAAAAACATTAAAAATTATGATGAACGGCGGTAAACCATTTTAGTTCTTGCTATCCAAAACGAAGAATATCGAGAACCAAAAACTTCCTTAGGAAAAAAGTTTTGAGCCCAGCCATGAGTTCTTTTGCAAAGGTACGAAGAAGAAACGTTCAAAAATGGCTGGTTTTCAGATGAGACACTCATCACTGCGGCGGCTAAGCTGAGCTGCCAGCCTGGCTGAGTCCCTCGCAGATATTCAAGACTTCCACAGAAGTTTTTACTCGCCAAAAACCCGCCTCGGCCGAGGTGAGAGTTGCCTCCTCGTGATTGAGGAAGTCTCTCATTTTGGCTCAAAATGATTTTCAAATTTGCACAATTTCCTTAGTCGAGCCTCATGCTCTAAAGTTCGGTGAAAAGCACTTCAAAAGCCAACAATTTATTTTCTAACGTGATGGTATTCGCTCTCAATCGTGAAGCAGGACATAAAGCAGGTTACTTTCCCGAGCATCGTGGCAACAAAATGTGATTCCTTTTTTCTTCAACTCATCCCTCTGGATAATTTACTTAGGCCCATTCGGAAATCTAAAGTCTGTTCGCTCTGCCCCTAAAGAACTGGAGCTCTAAAGTGCTCTTTCAAAAATGGTTTTGAAAAAATTGGTTGGTCCCGCACACTGTGTAGCACTCTAAAGGGTTTTCGATGCAGACTCGAGCAAGTGAATCTGACGAAGCAGTACGTCTGACTTGTAATTGCCCAGTAGGCAGGTAAAATCCTTTATCAAATGTGATAGTTCTGATGCGCCTTTTACTTCAACAAAATGGAACTTCATTCTGAGTCAAAGGACTTTCTACACAGAGGTGTTTTTGGTGCAGTATTACCAATGAACTGTTAGACCTGGTGTTTTTTGTGCAGTATTGTCAAGGACCTGTTAGACCAGCACCCTTGTCTGCCCCCTTACCCGCTGTGATGTAGACGGTGATGCTGTCGGGTGCGGTGTTGTCGGCGTCGCAGGTGTAGTTGCCGGAGTCGGAGGGCCTGGCGTCGGCGATGGTGAGGCGCGAGCGCACCCGCGGCTCCATGTCGATCTCAACGCTGACGCCGCCGCGCTGCTGATCGTAGTTGATCATGCGCGAGTTGTGGTACCAGAATATGTACCTGGGCGCCGTCGGGCTCTGCGCGTGCATAGTTAGGAAGTGGGATACCGTTTTAGCAAATTTTCTGCTAATTGTTCTGTTAAGTAATATAATTCTGTGCGTTTAAGCAGTTTTTTTGTTAAATATTTCGTTGAACAAAATGATTTTATAGGCTCAAGCACTATTTTATGCACCATAAGTTTTCATGTCTCTTCAGTTCAGGAGAGAAGTTACCAGAAAGAGCATCAATAACCACTACACAAGGAGAATAGCTTCTATAAAAATAGAAGCATAATTTTGTATAGAAAAAGCTTGATTTAAAAACATTACATGTACTTCCCTCAAAAAAGCATGAAACCATTGGGTTTAGGTTTTTTTCAAAACGCACAGCGTACTTTCCTTCCAAAACGTGCTGTGAACATGAATGTGTGTCCAGTAGTGGAATGTTTCCAAGCGCTTTGGTTCAGTAATAAGGGACTGAGAAGTACTCCGAAAATTTCGAATATCCATCTCAAATGTCATGTTTCCGACAAAGCGTTGCCGTTTTTGGTCAGTTTCACATTGTTGCCCTCGCATTGTGGACATTTCACAATTATTTTTTTCCCCCGTTGTACATTGTTCTGATCGTAGGAGTGTCACCAGCGGAGCATGTGTTTGTTGAAGTGCATCACATTTATTTCAAATTTCCAATTGAATATTTCGTTGAACATTCATTATTGATAGGGTAAGAAAAACGTTAAAGTAACTGAAGAAAACACGTTCGCTGATCAATGCGAAAGAACTGATCAATGCGACGTCTGCCACACTTGGAAATTTTGATCATCTCAAAGTTATCAATGATGGATGTTTTTCTGTTTTTGTGTGAAATGTTTGATTTCTAGTGCGCTGTTTTAAGACACAAATAGAATGCAAAATTATAAATGCTGCCTTTAATGAATTAATTTGAATTGTTTGGTACGCTTTATTTGAGGAACACAACAAACACGATGTAAGGAGGTACCAGTAAAAATTTAGAAATTTGTTTGAATTGGTTATTTTATCTTTTTACATATTTTTTTTGCTGGATGTTCAAAACGGTTTTTCATTGTCATATGTAATACGATGACAGAGAATTACTGGCCACTGGAAAAGAAATGAGAAAGTATTTTCTCCATGAAACTATAAGCAAAGAGAAAGCAGAACGCTCCAGAATGTGTTACTCGATGGACGAGACCATCTACATATTTATCCACATAGAATGAGTGAACTTATTTGTACACGTTGGCTCCTTCAATTGCTTGGGTTTTGTAGCATAGAGAATACAGATCCGTAAGTATGCTTGGACTTTAGTTACCAAGCTACTAGTGACCAACACGATTTCGCGTCTCGTGTTCATGCGAAGAACCTGAGCTGTACCGTGTAGCGAACTCAGTTTTGTGCGTTGTGTGAGGCCAACGTGATATGCAATGTGGTGCGTTATGAAGCAATGAGACCACAATATGTAAAGTAAACAGTCGATGACAAGACCCAGACCATTAAAATTGAGCCGTGACGGCATTTGTGGTTATCTTTGCTTTGAAAGCTACGGCTTAGTGACACATTCAGTGTGTGAATTTGGACTGCCTCGAGGAGTAGCAGTCCAGCAAAGATAACGGAAATACCCAGACATCTCTGTCTAGTCAACCTCGCACGACGATAAGGAGTTTTGGATTTGTCTCTTAGATTGAGCCTTCAGTAGTTCCATTATGCAAATAGCAAAGCGAAAGGATATGTACGTCTGCCGTCTTGCATGGACGCTCTGCGCTCTGAGATCCGCCGCTGCTCGTTCTCAATGAGGAAGAGATACGCCCATGGGATCAATTTTGCGAACAAGCCCCGAGACGTGGATAAACTAGAATATACACAATGTGTGGAGCACATTTATGTGGATGAAAGTCTCTCTTCCAGAGTGAGAGCTCAAGTTTGCGATCGGAGTAATTGGAGGTCAAAATGGCGAGCTCTGAATAATTTATTTCTTGTGGAAAACAGACTTGGGTAGTCATCAAGTTGGGTTTACGGTGTATCAAGTTCTGTATCACATAGTTTTTAGATGCTTTGAAGCCAGCGTCTCGTAAGATCCCTAAAAAGGTATTTTTATCAGAGCGCCAACAATTCATTATGAGAGAAAATTTGAAAAATCAAATGAGCATCATTCGCGATAGTGTAAGCGAAGAATTGTAACTGATGTTTTAGTAGTAAATTAAGCCTGATAAACAACCACACTTAATTTCTTCAGTAAATTTCACAGGAACCAATAATACCCTATTTTTGTAAGACACGATCCAAGTAAACTATTAAGGTCATAATCGCGGACAAATGTGAACCGAATCCTTTTCAGGAAGCAGCTTATCTTAATCTGAGGATTTACTAACCTTTATTGTATATAATATTGTGTGTTGTATGAAGGCTAACATTGGTTTACTTAAATATTTATCGAATGATTCTCTCTCACAATCAATAATGTAGCCTTCCCATGAAGATTTTCCGACATGGTTCAACAAAGCAGGCAGTAACTATTGCAGTTGACTCAAGAATATCTTAATTCAGTCTTTTGCTTCTATGTATTTGGATATCTGGAAACGAAACCAAAATTCCCTGAAAATCTTGAGAAGAACACACTGGCTTCTCCGCGCTAAATAGCAGCGGGGTTGGCGAGAGGGCCTAGGTTGCTTCACCTGCTCGACGATGCAGGAGAGGGAGATGGTAGACCCGGTGTCGACGTGGTACTCCCCGTTGCCTGGTATGACGGCCTGCGGCTCCACCACTCTCAGGTGTACCAGGTGTGACACCAGCCCCCCGCCGCTCATCAGCTGTGGAGTGAGAGCACAGCTCACACCAGGCGATGCCTTCCCTCTACACCAGCCATTCTCAACCTTTCCTCCATCATTGACCCCCTCGGCTTTGTGTAATTCTCCATGTACTCCCTACTCTCATACAGAACCCACACTTTCCATGCATTCTCTTTCTTTCATTTCACAAAATTATATTTGATTGAAATGTTTTAAAATAATCAGGAACTTCAATTACTTACCTGCGACTATATAATTTTTTACCCCCTAGAGTCAAATTTACCCCTGTTTGAGACCCTCTGATCTACACCACCAGGCAATGCCTCACTGGCGGTGCTCCAGTGTGTGAGCGTCAAAAGGACCATCACAACAAAATATTTAAGCAAAGCACCCTATCTCTGAGATGAAAAGTGCCTCACAAAACTGCACTTTCAATTTTAAATTTTAAATTGAATCAATTTTTTAAGAGATTTTTATTACCGTTAAAAAGATTCGAGGGATTTTTGTTTGAAATGACAAAGTTTCGACACAGTTTACGAAACTGACTAAAATTTTTTCAGCGTGAGACTCACTTGGCATTCATAGGTGCCAGCGTCCTCTTGCTTCACGTATTTGATGACGAGCGTCCACTCGGTGCTGCCCTCAGGGTGGTGCACGTCGTAGCGCTGCTCTTTGGTGTAGGTGACCGTGCCGGACGTCAGGATGTGCCAGTCGCGCCGCCGCACCCACGACACTTGTGGGATGAACTGTGTGACCAGTGCGTGAGAATCATGCTTCAGTCGGTCTGCAATACTTCCCAATTATGCTTCAGTCGGTCTGCAATACTCCCCAATTATGCTTCAGTCGGTCTGCATTACTTCCCAATTATGCTTCAGTTGGTCTGCAATACTCCCCAATTATGCTTCCGTCGGTCGCGCGTTAACAGTGCATCATCAAAATCCTAGATTAACACAACGTGGTGAGTCAAACTTGGCTGATGCTTCACAGCTTGCACAAAGTGCACTGAAGGAAAGGTGAAATCATGTTCCAGCGTTAGATCGTGCAGGCTCAGTCACAAGTCTTGACCGAATAATTGTGACGTGAACGGTACAAGAATTTTTTTACGGGTCTGTTCAACTACTTCTATTGTCCACAAAATCATAAATCCCGCAGGAGAGGAAATAATGAAACAAAATTCCTAGCGAAGATGCAAAGCGTCACCTGAGAGTTCATCGAGTTTGTATCCCCCACCCCAGGGCTTCTTAGGGAAATGTTGCTGGAGAGCAGCCTTTGAAATTTTAGTTATTAAGTGAAATAAAGCTCACTTTAAAGTTCATTCTACGAGCACGGATACTGAAACACTTATTTTTTTACGAACGTGACGGCATGCTTTACTTGAAGCTACAAGTAAAATTCCAGCTCACGGCCCAGCGAGTCACCAAGAAAATATTTGCTATAAACTCGTGATCGTCATTCATGAGGGATCGCTGCTCGATCATACAGCTGAGTTTGAGTCACTCTGCTATCCCAATAGAAAGGCTATAAAAGCAAATAGGAATGATGTTATGAGCACTAACACTTTTTAGAGCAATGAAACACAATTTACTGAGGCTAGGAATATTGAGAATTGGTCGCAATCGAGCGGTATTTCTGTCACAGCGCTGGTGGTGAGATTTTTATCTTGAAGCTCTAATCGAAAATGCAATTATTTAATTGATCAATTTAATGTAAATTGGTTAACTCGGCTTCAAATCACACATTGGGGCACTACTGCGACTGTCAAAACTGCCACGCACTCTGTGACAGAATTGATTTGCTTGAACTTATGCTTAAATAAAATTGTGCAAAGACCAGAATGGAAGCATAGTCGACCTCGTGTGTGCATGTTTTAAAAACATAAGATTTAAGCCGATTGTACTGGCGAAAAATGTTTTTTGTGATAATATTTTCACTTATTTCAAAAGATTAACCTTGAAAAACTCGAGTAAATCCATTAACATGCTGGTGAATTTGTGAATTGCGTTTGACATGTTATTCTCTCAGTAGATATTGCTACAAAACAAAGGAAAATCTGTTTGTAATCTGGCAATGGTTGAATATTGATTACAGGGCTCTCCTTCTTAAGAATCATAAAGCTTTACCTTGACTAACAAGTTGCAATACTGAACTTTCGTTTCAAAAGGCGAGTTAAATGTCCGTACATGTGTTCAGCAAACTTCTCCCATTAGTGTCTCTAATTTGGACTGACCGTCATTTGAGGTTTGAATGATATTGTTGAGAAATTACAAGGTCTTTGTAATTGGCATATCATTAGAATGTAAACTAGAACAGCAGAGCTCAGTATACCACGTCAATATCGTTTAATTGATCAAGGGAGCACATGACAGATGATGCGCCACCACGCGAGACGGACTTGATAGCGATCCTAAATAGAAATATTACTGCTCAGATCCATCGTTGGGCGTAATATGTTAAGGACCTTTCAAAAGGAGAAACAAAAATAGAGTTTCCTACCTTCCTATCGCTGGAATGTCTTGTCCGACACGGCAGAAAAACGGACTGGCCCAGTTGTGCGGTTACGTTGCTGATGAAACTATTGTTGAAAAATATGGCGGGCAGGGGAGTTGTGGTCGTGAGACCTCGCAGGTGTGGAGGGAGAGAAGGAATGATTTTTGAGGGCATCAGAGACTCAATTGAAGGCGTCGTCGCTTTATCAGTAAAATTTTCTTCCATCAACTTTTCGTTCGATATGGGTAGAGCTTTGAGAGCTGGGGCGGTGTTGATCACCTTTTTCTTGTCTATGCCGCTCGCGAGGCCCAGCAGTAACCCATGTTCTGCTCTTGATTTGGGTTCGCTTCGCTTCGGTTGTCGCTTGTCTTGTGCACTTCTTTTTGGTTTCGTGCTTTGTTCATTTCTACTTCGGGCTGGAAAATGTTCAGCAGGAACTTGAACAAGATTTGCCTCTACCTGCGTTGGTGTAAAGTTTGCCAGTTTTTGGAAATTCTTCACAATTTCCTTGTCCTGGGCATTTATGCTGAGCGCATCTAAACTTGGTGCAAGGCCGGGGTGATATGTGGAGATGGAGGCCGCAGCGGCGACCGTTTGAGGGGCCGTTGAGGTGCGAGGTGGCGGTGGCGCTGCGGCAGACCTCAGGCTTCTCGGACCTGTTCCGTAAAACAAGCCAGGGGTGAGCTTCTTCTTTAGAGATAAAAATTCCTGAGACACGAGTTTTAATGGCAAAAATGTAACAATAAAACAAGTACAGAGTTAGATTCTCTTTTTAAAGATGAAATTTATGAGACGCAAGTTTTAATAGCAAAAATCTCCCAATGATAAGAATACAATATTTTGAGAGAGACCTTTTGTAATTTCCATTTGGTAGTACTTCTAGGAATTGGAATTGGCAAGTAATTAATGAGTGAATTGCTACATAGGTACAATATCGGCAGTAAATATTCGAGAATATTTGCTGGATCTCAACCAAAATTGATACGATGGAGTTGGATAAGAAGCACAAATTCCTTCTCCAAAAAATTTTTCATCACACGACTTACCATTTTAGATTCACATCAATATGGAAAAATAAAGATACGTTTATAATTTTATTTTTCGATAATTGTTGCACAGGAAATCTTTTGAAAGGCGTTTAAGTCTGCTTGTTGGTTTTGAGGCAAGCAAATCCTTGATGAGGATGCGGTTCTTTTGACGCGCTGGTGAAATGTAGGAGCACACAACGGTGCGGGGGCTGCAGGGAGCTCTTCTGTCTCCAGAGCTGAAGCAATTGTGTACGGTCCTAGTTAGTGACTTCGGATACTTCGTGAGTGAGTTTCGTACAGAACTTGACTGTTTATCAGTGCTTCAAGTTCAATCTTTTCTTACACTGTGTACAATGGCTTCTAATGAAAGTCGTAAATTTTCCAAGTATTTTCTTATCATGCCATTTTAATTATATATAAGAATATTATCCAAGCATATGTGCAACTGAGCTCTTTAGCATTAATTTCCGGATAACATTTTTCATCATGTCAAAATCTTGAGAAGTAATCGATTATGAACCAATTACTAACGGAATCATCTATGAACACCAAAACGTCGGTGATTATTGGAACTTGAATAGCGAAAGTTCATGTCAAAAGAGACAAATTATTCTACACAGTACGAGCCAGGGACAGTATTTAGTTGGTAGGAAATCCTTGTTTGAAAAGATTTATTGCCGTTAATTGTTGCTGGAAGACAGTTGCTATTGGCCTCGAACGCGTAATGAATTTGTTCGAAATTGAATAGAAATATCGTAGGACGGTGTTTGGACCTGAGCTGCAGGACAAAATTCAATTGGCCTCAATGGGTTGCTTGCATTTCCAAAACATCAAACAAAGTTGAAAGTTGAACTACAGAAGGAGCTGAAGATTCATAACAGCCCTTGAACCAGCAATAAATAATAAAATGTGATACGACCTGATGGATTATATATCGCTCCGATTAAACAACAACAGACGGCTTTTTTTAGATTTAGATCTGGACTGAATGCTTGCGACTGTGAGCATTTCTTTGCGGAAAATTGTGAGGGAAACACTTACACTTGTGATGATCTAATCACTGCACAGAAATATAATACAGCATACATGCTAGCACATTCTAAAATCACCAACATGATGCTGTAAAATAATGCTAAATAAACACTCTCTCTCAAATAAGCGTGAATTTTGGATCAAAAGTCATTGGTGCAAGATACTTGAGAGAATCTTTTCTGTTGACAAAATCCTGAGATTTTACATTTCTATTAAATTGAAATAGATCTCTGAAGTCTCATAATACTGACAACAAATGAATTTTCCGCGTTATAGCTAAAAGAATTTTGTACCACTTTAGTAGAAAAGCGGGGCTATTTTCTAATCGAAATGTAAAGACTGGTCAAATAATTTCTCAACAGCTTATAAGAACAAAAATTACTACGTGTTGCATGCTTTACTATTCAGTCGAATTATTGGTCGCAGATGAAAGAAAAATTTGCAGTTATTTCAGCTGATCTCGTGGCCTGGATGGTAACCCTGAAAATTTCCGTACGCGTCTGAAAATAAAATTTGGAGCAGTTTAAGAGTAGACAATTATCGATGAGTGCGTGTTGACATTCAGGAGATGGTGTTTTAACTGTCTTGTAACGTTCCCAACTTCAGTACTTGCGAGAGCTTGGCACGCGTGGGTCTCACCATGTGTTGGTTGGATGGGCTAGACTGTAGTGGCAGAATTAATTGCACTGCTTCACGTATTCTTGATCTCTAATTTAACACGTGTGAAATGTAGCATAAAATGAAGGAGCCTTGCAGGACTTGTGTCTAGAACGTTACCAGATCACACTTCTGTCTGACATGACTCCAGCTGCTGTCAAGGTCAATATCATATTCCACCTTACGCGCATGGCATATCTCAACTTTATGTGAAGATACAAGGTAAGCCGGGCTGTCAGTTCGCATAATTCTGCCTCATTCCACATTTCCTCTTTTATCTAGACGTAACCGCACCACATTTCTCATCAACATACACTACCAGGCCATAAATTTTACCGCACTGAAGAGAAATGTGGATGTAGTAAAAATACCACGTTAAATCGTACACTAGGACAATATTTTGCATTTCTTACAGCTTTAATCCTATAGGGCAATGATTCGAAAAGATTTTTTACGTATCCTCAAAGAACATCTGTCCAAAGTGTGAGCAACGACAGATTTTCCAATGAAAATGGAAGAAACGCTGAGGCTCGCAGCTCCCCCTCCATTTGGTCTCTTAAATATTCGGTATTGTTGTGGCAATTCCAAGGGTTACTTTTGGCAATTCCAAAGTAATCCCAACAGTAATCTCGCGCTTCATGAGACCGGTGGACGCGAGAGTTGTTGTCTTGGAAAATACTCAAACAATCAGGAAAATTAAAATTTAAGGACGGGTATGCTTGGTCGCCAAGGATGTTCAAATAATTCTCGCGTTTCATTTTGTAACTGTACAAGGTCATCTAACCTTATCTAGACCACGTGAAGCATGCCCTGATCATTATATAGTCATGAGAAGCCTGTAGTGCCGGAGCGATGCATGAAGGATCCAAATATTCATGGGCTTCCCTTCTCACTCTAACTCTGCCATCTTTCTAAAAACAAATAAAACTCGATTCAGTTGACCATTGGACATGTTTCCATTGCTGTACAGTCCAGTCCCTGCGGTCTTTTGCAAATTGCACCCATTTCATTCGATTAGCGTTACAGACCAATAGTTTCCTGGTGGTTGCCCGACTTTTGAACACATTTCCTGCCGCTCTGGCCACATGATGCAGGCAGATATTTTCTCATGACCTCCGTTTAATACGTTAGTCAATTGCTGAACGCTTTTCCGCAAGATTGTTTTCAGCAATTGCTTGAGAGAACGTCTGTTGTGAGGTCTCAGAATTCTTGTCCTGCAACTATTAGCACTGAATGACTGCACTTTACCTTGTTTCTACTTAGCTAAAGTTCTTTGCTCAGTTCTAAGTCTTAAGTCCTCAGACACTTTTCTGGCAGAATTCCATGCCCAGCGCAAACATATAACCTGTCTTTTGTTGATGGCAGAGGCCTCTTTTGCAGGCTTTTACAGCTGGGATCATTCGTGCTTTTTTTCCGGAGGGAGCAGGTGCAGCACTGAAAACTGGTGACACTGCACTCGACTGTTGTTACCATAATCTTTCCCACCAAATTTGTTGACAGAAAACCTGCAGAAAATTATTTAGGTTATTTAGTTTAAATCCACACTTTGACGAGGTGCGATAATCTTTTTTCTGGGACAGTGTTCAACTATGTTTACATTCATGTTAGACCACAACCAAAATGTGTACTTGTGACATCAAACCTGGCATTGCATGATTCAGTGCGGGCTGAGGCATCAACCTCTCTCTCTTAATTATAGTATTTTGTGTGGTACTCTAAATAATTCCGTTCACATTCTACCACCGGATAAATTTCAGCCCACGAATAAGCCACGTCTGAAACGATAGGGACATCCATTCCCTAAGCGCAAACATCATGCGTTTGAGCGTAGAAGCGATTTCCCTAAAATTGAAATTATGTCTACTGAAGCAAATAATCAGAAATCAAGACGTTACAACTCTGTCGTGCATCGTTTGCTACAATGTCTGGGAAAACCTTGCGTTCAGTTCTTCACAAATCTGTCTTTGTTTGATTTAGTGTTGTCACTGAAGTTTTAGCTATCAGTTACTTTTTTGCCGCGAAAACTACATTCGTTCCGAAACTAGTCGATTAACACAGTTATAAGAAGAGCATTTTTCGTACACTTTAATACCGAAACCAGGTTACGAAAAATAACAAAGATCACACTTAGATCACAAAGATATATTTTAACATGAAGGATTTGCTTCCTGGGTAAAGAACGACTGTACGATGCCTCTTTTCCCTTATGTTCTTTTTCTCATTGGTCTCTCACTCTTATTCTCCTGGTCATTTTTTTTCTTTTTAATTATCGTTTCATTAATCTTTAGGCTTTGAATCCTACATTTAATTCATGTCCTTGCCCTCAGTCCCTGATTCTACCATTCAGTATTTAATTCTTCCGAACGATTCTTTCAAATTTCCCCGGACGCGGCCCTTTTCTTGGCAGCTGGTGCATCTTTCGGGCTCATTTCTATCTCGATGGATGAGTTTCAATTTTGCTTCATCATCCACTCATTTGTTACGATTTAACTCATGGGATCATGTCATTATACTGTTCTCGTGTTTTTATGGTCTTACTCTAAGGCATACCTGAGGCATGAGTTATGAAAACATAGGCACTAATTCCATCGTTCCAAGCAAACAGCAAGGTACCCAACGCTTCAAGAAAGCTTATAACAACGCCTTCGACTGTGAAAATGAACAATGCTCCAAACGTCATTTAAGATAATTGCAAATTTTGCCTCTTGCCTCTCTGATAACAAGGAAAGATGAATCTGGCCATTGTTCTCGCAGCGCAGCCTGTCTCTCCGTGACGCTGGTTGTCAGATGCAAGCCCTTCTGACTGAGTTATTTTTTTCCACTGGAACAGATGTTTATCTCCTAAAAGTTTTCCAGGATTGAATAGAATGTGATCATTTGCTCTCAACGGCACTAGATTTCCATCGCTCATCTCAGCAAGCCATCAGGGCAAAATAAAAAGGCATACGAATGCTTCAGGCACGGTCTAGTGGGGTTTAAAAATTGTTTCAAGTTCATTTATGGCAGCGATAAACATTAGACAAAGAAAATTTTCCAGTCAAATTTGACAAATTGAAGCAGGCCCTCATTCACTCACTTAGTGTCTATGAACTTGTGAGAGAACACGGCTCGCGTGCCAGCAAAACTGTTAGCATCACAGACACCACCTGCTGGGACCCACGGTATTTGAAATCATTGCGGTTTCAAATTCTCATACAGCAGATAATTAAAAACAATAATTCAAAAATTGAAACCATTTTAAACACTTTACTGTTCAGTTGGAATACTAGGTATAAAAATATGCTTCACTCTTTATGTGAACGTTAACAGAATGATATGGAGAAAAAAAAACTCTCTGAGTTTATGATATTTAGACGTATTCTAAATAAATCTAAAAATTTCTAATGTAAAAAGGGATCAAAATGTCATTGGATATCAGGGTCCTGGGCCACAATCTATCTTAATCCACTCGAAGGATTCTGCCCTCATTAAATGCATAATTTTCACTGTATCTGAAATGTTTTCTTTCTAGAAACGGATCCCAGTTGAAAATCACTGGGCGATACTACTGATTAAATTTTATGCAAATTTATTAATTGTGTATCTTGGTGCTGAGTTAATTAAATCAACAGCAGATGGATATCCGTAACAACTCAGGTGTGATGTTCCCTAGCTTGATTATCCAGCAGGGTGATCGAAGCCGCACAAGCTCTATCTTCACTGAAAACGTAATTCAAGAATCAACTCCCTATATTTACTGATGCGATATTATCGTCCTCCTTTAAGTTATAAAAGAATTGAAAATTCAACTTCTTTTTCATACAGCGGACATTTTGATTCTTTCGCTGCACGTTAACCGAAATTCACTCTTCTCTTAGTCCAGCTTCCCATATTAAACCCAGCCGCCAGATTTTAAATGCGATGTGTTGAAAAATTTTATTCGAAAACAATGATTGACATGAGCTTAGCCAAAGGTTTTCCCCTAAAATTTTTTCGTTGATGTTTAGCCAAATTACCATTGTAGACAATTATTTACAACAAAGTTTTTACTCTGAAATCACTGAATTAAACAACCCAGCTGAATGAGTCACAGGCAATCTAGTTCAGTCATAAAACTGCGCACATTCCGTGTAATTGCGTGCTTGACTTCCGTGCCCTGTTGCTGCTGGCGCGCCTGTCTCCGGCCTCACAGCTCTCAGTGATAACACAAGACTAAATTCAGGGGCCTACATTTATGACTAGGAGATGGTACAATTGAGGACACGGCTTTGTACGATAAAATGCAATGAAATATAACTCCCTCTCCCTAGTGTTGAAAACTAAGTGTTTTTAAGCCAAAGAGAGACTTTCATTCTCGTTCGTCCTTCTCATTATAATAAAAACAAATACTGTAGTGTCGATACGTTGTGTAACGAGGATTCAGTTTACGAAAGACATTTGATCTTGCCTCCCGAGCATGTCTATTGGAGGAATTGTTTAGGTCGCGAGCTATTTTAGCCTCGCTTAAGTATCATTAGTTATCAACTCAGACTGTGAGAATTTAGCAATGAAAGCAACAGGACCATTCGAGTTACGTTTATAGTTTGCAATGAAAAGGATAATACTAAATGAAGAATCAGATATACGTCGGAAGCTCATCAAAACTCAAGGTCGACGGGATTCACAATCTAAAAGAAAAGATTCAACAAAAGTCCATTGCGACTTTACTACAGAAACTGTGAAATAAAAATACCAGAGTACGACGGGTAAGAGTAGGGAAACAAAGTTTTTTGAAGTACTGCATTGCTTTCATGGTCTACTCTATGCATAGGGTTAACAGCTGCTGATCATTTTGATGTTAACTTCCCTTTTTCACACTATTCAAGCTGTACGTCTTCAAAATCCTACATCAACGGCATGTAACCTCAGCGTTCCAAAGTTAATTTCCAGAATTAGTGTGTCGGCAAATGCATCCCGATGACAGGATTGAATAAGAGGAAGTTAAGAATGTTGCGCAAATTATTCAAGTTTGAGCGTGCTTTTAATCAGGGCAGTCAAAAATAGAGCGAGAATATAGAGCAGCGTCAGACTTGCATTTTAGTGCACAATTCTGAACCTTTTCATAAGAGTATCTGATTACTGAGCACAGCTGCTGAATAATGGCGTAAGCTCCGTCGCTGGCATCAGACGCCAGTCGATAATGGGGTGGTGGAGAGAGAAAGCTGCGTCTGCATACTAAGCCAAGGCTTCACGGAAGTATCGCTTCTCCCAACTAAATACGGAGAGCAGTTTAGATGCTCACAAAGAAATGAATTCTGCAGGAATGCAGATTCTGCGTTGAAGTCGATAGAAGTGCAGGCCACGCCCCTGGCCTCACCAAATGGTGAATTATTCATTGATATTTTGGAGCAGGGGACACTATAAAACTGCTGCAATTATCAATCAGGTATTGCACATTGTGACCAAACCATTTCCAATTTTCATTGACTAGATACATTCATGTTTTATATAAGTTTATCGTATCGGTAAACGATATTTTGAACCATTATTTAGGTGAAACGTATTATTTTGTGACAGTTAATAATAGCAACTGAGTTTCAATGCCAAAGTTGAATTTTGCCGATTTTAAAGAAAATAACCTGCCAGTTTTGATTCGGATTGAAATCGGAGCTCTACGAATTCAGTTGAAATTCAACCGAGACGTTTTTTCCAAGTACATTCAAATTTTATGAGTGCATATGCGTTTCACTCAGTAACCATTTGAAATTCACGAGATACTGACTTCAAGTTAACAGAAATTATGTTGTGAATACGACATCATTCGCAAAATTAATTCCACAAGATTTTCCTTCAATGACAAAGCAGTGTCAGACAAATTACGCAACACATCACTTATTCCTCTGAAAAGAGCTTACGTGTCTTCGAACAAGTCTTCCTCGAGATATGCAGTACTATGCCTTAAAGCAGTGGTTTTCAAAGTGCCCTAAAGCAGTGGTTCTCAAAGTGCCCTAAAGCAGTGGTTCTCAAAGTGCCCTAAAGCAGTGGTTCTCAAAGTGCCCTAAAGCAGTGGTTCTCAAAGTGCCTTAATGCAGTGGTTCTCAAAAATGGGGTCCACGGACCCCCAAGGGTCCGTGATACTCTGACAAGGGGCTTTAAAATTTAACGACTTTAACAGTGGATGCAGTTAAGTTATTTATTTACAGTTTTCCATGACTGCTGATATTATGAAACAGTGCGTACAATGTACATGTACATATATTCCTGAGGGGAACACATGCGAGGGGGTCCTCAGCTTATTTTTGTGCAATAAAAGGGGTCCTTGGTGGAAAAAAGTTAGAGAACCCCTGCCCTAAAGCCTATCATTCCATTCATTTAAGTCATTTTGCTATGTGAGAACTTCTATCAATTGTCCTGAACTGATATTAATAGTTCCAAATAACCTGATAAATTTTGTGCTACAAATTTCACGTCATCATTTTTAAATGAATACATCCAAGAAGTTGAGGACTTTGTTACTTTTCGATTATCTTCTTGTTTTCTACAACCCTGAGAACATTCCACTTCTTCGTTTGTCACTGTCACTGCAACAAAGTTATTCAAGAGTTTTGTGCTGAAATAGTTGATGCGAGATCAGAGCCAACCAAAGTGAGAAAATAACGAAGTTGAAACACTCGGTCGCTCGGTTCCCACACCGGCAAGTCGCTACAAATTGAACAACACTAGTGTTCTATGCACGTATTCTGGATACAAGCACGCCAATTTTCCATGCGCATGGATTAGTAACTAACGTTGCCTATCAGCCGTGGGGAGACGGCTGCTGCTGATGAACTTGTATTCTATTTGAATTGACAACGGCGAGGCTCTCATCAGTGATTGAATGGCCTGCTTGAGGGTAAACTACAATTTCTGCGTGTCTCAAGTGGGTAATTTTTATTTTGCTCAAAAACAAGTCTACAGTGTGGAAGGACTAATTTTCTGAAACAGCCGTTGAGATGATAAACTTCCATAAATTTTGAAATCAATGCGCGATCTGATTCAGCACCAGTTGCATATTTGACAAATTGAAACTTTTTCGTCAATTTGAAGATCGTTTCTTCTTTTCATACACATTCTAATAAACTACATCAGTTGTA
The DNA here is from genome assembly GCA_014220935.1 of Platorchestia sp. MABIK. Lineage (NCBI taxonomy): Eukaryota > Metazoa > Arthropoda > Malacostraca > Amphipoda > Talitridae > Platorchestia > Platorchestia sp. MABIK. The sequence goes on from JACJUY010000309.1 coordinate 123,106, forward strand.
TCAATATTCTTGACTTTAAGTGTTTTTCCTTTTCAATAGGTCCATAGAATATTAACCTACATCATGATTGAAGGGTGTAGCCCATTTATTAGTACTGGCGATAACATGATTGATGTTAGAACAGAACACACATGAATCACACAGCCAAGTACCACCTACCATGCATCGCAAATGATGATACGCCGCGGACGTACTGCTCACATGCTAGGTCACCTCCGCCACTTTGGCTTCAGGCTATTTATGAAGCCAATTTTTTAAACTTCGATTTGATCCAAACGATGGAAACTCTTGCTTTACTTATGCTGAGATTCAGGCAATGCAAAGAGTATTTGAGTGTAGAAATAGAGTTTTATTGTTAAGTAAATTGAAAATACACAGTTTCATTTTGTATTTTGTTGTTGTTGGAATCAGGGATTTGAATTTTATCACAGTTTGTCCATGATTGATATGAAGCCGCAAAAAAAAGCAAGTAAGATTAGCTGAATTTACCAGTACATAGATTTTTACTGTATGTACAGTATACATGTAGCGCAGCTGCCTTGAACTCAACAAACGAATATTGTCAAGTCCTATTTCCCTGCATACTGAAACAAACGATAGGTGCGTTCTGGCGACCAGGTGTGATGTTATGGAACATTGAAATCCCGGTACATAACAAAGGCAATCGATAATTCTCTGCATAGATTAACTATGGCGAAATCAGTAATTGCTTAAAGATTGGTCAGCGATGATCGAGCATGCAGAGTTACTCGTATTTTCAAAATTTCACCGTTACACAGTACAGTATTAAACGGTGAAGACTGTTTTTAACACGATACTGAACTCAAAAGAAGGATTTTCATCAAATTTCAATTGGCGTTGAAGCTGCAAAATGAACATGTGGCAAATGGTGATCGTACTTGCGAAACATTTTTGTCAGCGTTCTGTGAACATATGAAGTCCAACAGAGCATGAACCAATTCCTTAATTGTACAATCGTGTAGGGCCAGTGACATGGATTAGCCAGAGCTACTCGGTAATACCTGAGGGTTTTCTTGCTGCTGCAACGTCCATGTTGAAAGCGCCGTGACGCAGGGATCGATTGCTAAGCGAAGTAAGAGCTGCAATGAAAGATGGCCTCTAATTTAGGTCGTCATGCTGGCGACGTGCTAGAAAAAATGTCGCCAGCACGAATATAGTTTTGTGGTCATAAAATTTGATTTACAACACAATTTCAATTCCTTACATAAGAGAATTAACTTAAAAAGGATGAAACTGGTATTGCTAAATGTGCCAAAACGTTAGGAGGTGAATGTTTATTTTCAGCTTCAGACTGGAAGCTTTGAGTCATAGATCATTTTCCTACCCTCACACTGTCTCGTATTCATTCAAATATCTTTTATAGCAATGCAGTGAATTATAAGCACGCTAGCTCAAAAATTTATCATAAATTCTAACTTTTTAAATTAGCATCCTCTTTACAACACCTTGAAATTAAGTCCATTTTGCAATTAAATTTGAAGTCATCTTCGAATAAAACTTCACGTTTTATTTCATCGTATGTCTTTTTCCATTGGAATTCTACGCAAGTTTTTGCTGTAAGTCAGGCAGAAAAGAATTGTCTGCGAAGTAGCTCGGCCTTTACTTGGCCGAAAGTACAACAGCTTCGTGACTTTCTCGGCAGCCATTTGTGGCGCTGCCGGGGGCAGTGCGGTGCGTGCCGCTCTGCTGCATTGTTCCTCCGCAGCAATTCTCAGGATTCCCTCCTCTCTCCAAATTCACCTTAGTCTTCCTTGATTAACGAAATTCTACAATCGGTCGGTTGTCTTGTGCGTGCAAAGTGACTGATGAATACGTTTGAGAATTCACAATAGATCCATTCGCCTTGGTAACTTGTCAAGCTTTCAATTCGACCATTTCTTTCTCAAAAGAATCTCGATGCGTGGACGTCGTAAATCCTGCCCCCGCGTTTATTTGCTCTGAGAGAACGAGGGATGGCACAAGACTTATTCGGGCAAACATCGCAAAGGATTCCTTGGAAAAATGGCTTAAGATTTTTCTCGAAACTGAAGACTCTGAGTAATTTAGGGTTTTTCAGATTCACTCTCGTGTTCCATTTCTAGCCAGTGCGGATAGAAAAGATTGCTGTTTCTTGGCGATACAACTCACAGTGTACGCAAACATTCTTGGGAGGTAAATATCAACTTTCATGCTGAATTTACATGAATAGGAAAAAAATCTTTCCTTCAACGTAAAATATTAGTCACTGGACTTGAATATTGACTTTACAAATAGGATTGCTTTGATTTAGGTTCGTTAAGTAGCGGTTAGCTGTGCTTGTTATCTATAAGGAAGGTTGCTTACTCAGCTAACTCACGAGGCTAATTTTTAGTTTAGAATGATGCTTGACGTGGGTGGAGTACAAAATAAAATGTCCAAATGATCATCAAGGTTAAGAAATTTAAGGCTAGCGTTAAATTTATTCGCGCGTAGCGATATGCATTTCTCGAGCACTTCTCCACATCTCAATTTTATTTAAATTTTTAGCAGTTTAGCTTCGTTAGTGGACTGTGATTACATAAAGTTATGTTAGTTGAAACCTTACATAACATGTATTCTGAGTCTCACACCCTAAATAATTTGAATGTATCTCTATAATTAAAATAAGAAAAAACTATTTGGAATAATTCCTCTCGTATTTGTTGTTCATGTTGTGCAGAAGGTAAAACATTGCTTTAAATTAAGCACTAACGCAGTCTACAGTAAATTCGTGTCCAAATAGCCTTTGATGTTATTTGTTCATCAAAATCCTCGGAAGATATAATTTTCAATGGAGTTTATAATAACTTAACTTTTCTTTATAATCTTGCCATCGACAATGTTAAGTAGTGATATTGCAAGTGAAGCAAGAAGCGTGTCCTCCTTGCAAGTAGTAACACAAGCAACTCGTTCATCCTCGGACCCACAACGCCTAATGCCTTCTCTTAAAAATTGGCAATTATCCTTATGGGAGCGTTCCATGGCGACCTAAAGTGCAGCTTAGGAGGAAATCATGAAGCAAGTGCATTTTAATGTCTGTAATTCATGTATTGGGTTTCCATGCCCCAAATGGCAAAACTACGCACAGGGCATCTGGAGAATCTAGTTGTGCTCGTCAGTGAATGCATGCTTCATTCGACAGCTGGCAGCCTTAAAAACCTGTTCAGGGGTGAGTGCAAAAATTATTCCGATAACGTCTGCAAATACCACATATGGAAAAAAGGTCGTAAATAGTTTGCTCTGAGAGAAACGAACGAACACAAAAGAATCGTAGCTGTTGTGCGGTGTGAGTGTCGGAGCGTGACGGGAAAGATGCTACGCTCTCACGCTTCACGTGTGGGCAGAGCGTGAACGCATGGCACAACAAAACGCAAAGCATTGCAGGAAAAACGCAAATGGGATTAATGCACCCATCTTCACTACCTGGAAATTTCTCAGAATTATTGCACTTTTGGGTAGCTTTAAACACATCTCTGAACGTACGGATACTGATTTTTTAATGAATTTAAGCTCACATGCTCTTTGCTGCGCTTGAGCTGTATCTGCGCTAATTTTAAGTTAAACCTTTTTACGACCGTACCGTTTTTCAGTTTGCGTCTCCGATGAAATTATTTACTAAACATGAAAAACGTTTGTACATTTTGTTGGCTTTGTGCCGCCAATGACTTTTTTTTGCTTTGTACTGCCAATTGAATTATTTTGTTGGCTTTGTACTGCCAATTGAATTATTTTGTTGGCTAGGTACTGCCAATTGAATTATTTTGTTGGCTTTGTACTGCCAATTGAATTATTTTGTTGGCTTTGTAGTGCCAATTGAATTATTTTGTTGGCTTTGTACTGCCAATTGAATTATTTTGTTGGCTTTGTACTGCCAATTGAATTATTTTGTTAGCTTTGTACTGCCAATTGAATTATTTTGTTGGCTTTGTACTGCCAATTGAATTATTTTGTTGGCTTTGTACTGCCATTGAATTATTTTGTCGGCTTCGTACTGCCAATTGAATTAGTTTGTTAGCTCTGAACTTCCAATTGAATTTTTCCCATGATTTTCTGAATTAAAGTCAAGTATCTCGAGACCAGCACAAGTGAACAAGTCACAGGAGGCCCTCGTAGGCATGAGGTGGCGTTACCACTTCAGGAAACCTTCATCTGTTGCCCACAAAACGAGCGGCTAGCAACTTCAGCTTTAACTTTATGGAAACGAATAAGGTTGTGTGCTCGTTAACTTCCTTGAGTTTGAGCTTTGCTCGCTTGAATTAATTTCTACCCCATTATACACCTCTCGAGACATGCAGCCCGTGAAGCACTTGAGCTGTTCAAAAAGTGATCATATAAAAATTGTTCACAGTTTCGATAGTTGACTATGCCTGGACAATGCTAGAATATTTTTGGTTAAATACCGAATCGTTATTTTAAAATGTCAGTCCCGATTTTTTTGTGTTTTTATGAGGCATTTTAGAATGCATCTTAGCATTCCAAATGTCTGTTAATGTTCTATAAATGTGCTCTGAAAAAATTTCAGCTAGAAAGTTTCCTATCACTGAGGAACAATAATAATCTATTTAAATTTTTAATTTGAATTGAATAATTAATTGTGTACGATCAATATGCGAAAAAATTCAATGGGAAATACTACAAATGCCAGCATAAGTAATCAATTGAAATCCATAGACTTTTGATTGGTTGCGTTTTTATACAAGCGCTATGATATAAAATCAATGCATCAACTAAGTTACCTCTAGACCTGCAGTGCCGCTTCACTCCGGCAATGCCAAACATTGAGGTGCTCTGAGAGGGTCGCCTGTACTTGTACTCATTTCTAGTCGTCTACTCTGATGTTCTCTGTTCTCCAACCTCTTCAGTCAAAATTACCTGTGTTAAAGTATCAAATTTTAAATTTTATAAATATCCTTAATATCTCGAGTACTTTGAAAAAAGCTAATGAATCACAATAACAGGAGTAATTTGAAAAAGAGCTAATGAATATGATGGAAAAAATGTTTGTTTTTTTTGGGTCGCGCCAGTAAAAATTTCAATCCTCTGAACGACGATAGACTATTGAAATTTTGATGTACTATGTCTGATCAGCTCTTATTTTAGTTTTTTTCGGAAACTGTTCGCTAGCGTTCAGGCAGTTCAGGCATTGGCTCAACCAACATCGGATTATATTCTCTCTCTCAGCTTAAAATAAAGATCGACTGAAAACTTTTGTAAATAAAATGTCACACATTCATAAGAACTGACATCATGCTTTTGAAGCAGAATAGTGTTTTGTAAGTGTATCCATTGACAACTGTTATTTAAATCTAAAGAATCAGCTAAAAAGCAAGCATCACTCCGAGAGTTGTGGGAAGGAATGCAGTCATTTAGACAATCCCGCTGTGCATGAATTGCACGACTCGATGGGACTTCTGCCTCAAGGAAGGCACGAAATGTTCTGCCCACGGTTTTTATCGGCGTTTTCGTCTGCATTTGAAACTTGTTGTTCTTTACATTGAAAACGATTTAATTTTCAAATTCTGAAGGTCATTAGCGGTGGAAGCTTGCACTTAGATCTTATTTTCTTTTATTTTTGACTGGGGATTTTTATGTCACTCAATGTATTTATAGAGATAAGCTAGCGCTGAGTGTGTCGCTCTATGTCACTCAATGTATTTATAGAGATAAGCTAGGGCTGCATGTGCTAGGGATTAAGTGAAAGAAATTTAAACTAACTGGGCCATTCCACGGTGAGCCATAGAAGCTTCGAAAGCCATTTAAGCGCTCTGCTAATGAGTACTTTGACAGCAAAATTCAGATTCGATGCCGGTTCATTCGAGGTAAAAGCTCAATTGATAGTAATGTTTTCTTTTAATTATTGTCAAACTTACGAGCTTCAGGGGAAGTTATAAAGTTTCACCTGAAATTGCTACGCAATAAATGTATTGAGAAAAATTTTTGTCTCTCGAGGAAATAGCGACCTGATGCAGAGCTGTCGAGTTTCAACACCAGCGCAGTGAGTTTCAGCAATGTATTTTGACAGACTTTGACATATATTTGATCGTCTTGCGGCAGCGTTTTGAATAAATCTTGCCTAAGTTTAACTTGGTTCATTATTACACAGAGAATTAGAGTCACAAGGCTTACGAGGCCTGTTGCTCGCTTGTGATAGGATAGTTCTACCTGACAACACGGACTATTATTCACTTTTAATATTGAATGTTTGTACTAATAATACTATACAGGTTATTGGAGAGCACATTATTTTTCTCAAATTTTACGAGTTTTTGGCATGATTCAAGTGATTAAAGATGCCCCACAACTTGTGTGGCGCACGTACTCCCGCCACATTGCAGAGCGCAACGAGAAGTTCTCCTGCACTCCGGGCTCCTCTACATTTGACGGCAGCGCTCATTCTAACTATAATAAGAGCCGCTACAGTACGCCTTATATCACGATAATGTTCATTTCTAGTTACAATAAAGGTGACAACATTACACGATATATCACGAAAACAAATGTTTTAGCTAAAATATGAGTAACTACAATACAACATACATCACCATGGCATTTATTCTAGCTGTAATACGACCAATTACAACTCTCCACATGTCACCATGGTGTTGACAACGTTAGTCTTCGCTTAGATATAATTTCACAATATGAAGCTCGATCTATTGTCATCATGCATTATCTCTCTCGATAAAATTATGCTACATCATTGCCACAGATTGATTAATTTGTTCATCGTTCTCTGAAACCTAGCACTCAAAAAATATTTGAAATGTAGAGTATTCGCGCACACACGAAAATGTGCACGAGTAAAGCCACGAGAACATTTTCAGGGGAAACGATGTGTTGCATACTACACAAAGATGGATTAAGGGACGATTTTAGTGCAAGAAACGTATTTTAAAATTGACATCGATCGTAAAATGAAACGGAAAATATATTGTCCCTCATTGTTGAGCAGAGTTTCTGATTCAGACTTCCAGTCAGCCATGATCGCTGCAGCGTGAATGAGAGCAGTCGAGCTAAATGAGCTGAGCTGCAACTCACAAGTGATGCGCGCCTCGTCAACAAGATTGATAGAAACAGCTTGTGTCGACCTGAATTCAAATGAATGGCCGAACACAGCGAGCGACAACTCTTGGATTCTTGCCTGCCTTTCCTCGAATTCTGGGATTTGGTTTTCTTCTAATATACCGCGTCTGCCCTTGTTGAATGTGCCTCAATGTAATATATATCAATGCTTATGTACTGGAAAACGCATACATTAAGTGAATTTTATCTATACAGCTTTGTGTTCTGACTAAATAAAAAGTGTAAGAAACAAGAAACTAAAGATTTTCCTCTAAGAATAGTAAACCCACAATGACATAGCTGTGATGTATGATCTAAAACATTCATCATGGCATCATTTACTCATCGAATCGTGAAGTAATCAATAGTGATGAAATGTTTGTGTGCAATAAATGTCGTAGAGTTGTATGAGACAGATTGCAATCAGTGATTTGGGTCTGAAGTTTCAGGCTTGTATCTTTTTCGTTGCAATTTTTCATCGTTGTGATAGTTAGCAGAAATGAGGAGTGGGTAATCAGATTATCTTACTCATTTTTAAATTTTTAAATAAATTAATTTCGTATCAAAAATGAAAAGAATAGGGATCAGAAGAAAATCCCTAGTCCTTTTATTGTTAAAAAAACAAAACATTTCAATCAGTCGTAAACAAGTTTTTTCCCAGGTGTGTGCTAAGTTTTTATTCTTGAAATTTCACTCATAACTTTAATTAAAAAAGTTTTTAATGCAGCAAACCTTAGCCATGAGTGTGTTCGAGTACTCACGAAAGACGAGTGTAATTTTCTGCTGTTGGAAATGAAAAGTTTTCAAGTTTTCACGCTACAAGGTATATTTATCAATACGAATGTGTGAGTACCTGCACGGGCCTAAAATAATTTTAATGAAGAAGCATTGATTGATTAGATTAGCAGAGCAAAGCTCGTGTGCCTACTGATAGGCGAGCAAGGTCATTTTCCTCACTCCTGACCGTGACGACCAACAATAATTCTGACATGGGAGCGTGAAGACAACCAACACTCTAAGTGCCATTCGATGTTGCCAGACACGCTGAATTATAAGGTAACGTAGTTGTGAAATGTTTCTGAACTCAATAAATTGGTTATCGTGTGCTGAGCCCAGGATGTGAACCCCACGTTTAGTTTGCTTTGAGTGCCGGTAAATGTGCTAACTTCTAGGGTGTCAAAACAGGACAAGCTACCCTGACTGCTAAAATTGTGCGACACTTTTTAAATTGTAAAATCTTTAATTTTTTACATTCAGTTTTAGTGAAACTTTAATGAATGTTTCTTACTGCCACTCATGATATATTGTAAGGGCCAGAAAACTGTACGTATGTATTTCGCGTCCGAGTCTGATTAAGCATATCAGCAATTTATGTCAGTATCTCAACTGACGATGAGTTTTCTGCGGCGCATTTTGTTGTTTTGTTGGCCGTGAACGTAAAACTGCTGCTAATCGAGTGGGATATTTCTGACAACTATCATTTACAGTAGAATATAATTGTGCTCAATGAAAATCATTCCCCAGAATCTCTATGCAATGGTTTTTTTTGGCGATACTTAAAGCCTCAACTGATATACTTCCCTGAAAAATTGAGGCTAAAAATTTTTACATTGATTCGTTCTCCAGTGATTACGAGATGAATAATTGCAAATATATTTCCTCTGCAAAAACTATTCGTCAGAAATGCAATTATTTGTGGGGGAAAAAATTTCCTACGCGAAAAATACATTAAAGAAATACCGTTCAGCTCAATTACGTTATTCCATGTCATTTCATAATGAATTATGTTCTTTTTATTTTATTTTGTATATTTTAAAAACACATGTAGCACAATAGAATGTATTTTTATGCTCTCACTAGCACGACAACGTTCAGTTTAATCATATTATTGCAAGTAATTACACAATGAATTATGTTGCTTTAGACTACTTCTGTGGATGTTAAATACACATGTAGTACAGTGGAATGTTTCTTATGTATTGACTAGCATTACGAAGTCCTCAACACATCGCTATAGCGCTATAGTCGCTATAGTACTCAACACATCTCAACACAACGCGTGCAATTAGCGTAGAGTGGTCCCTCGCTCACCTCTGTGGAGCAGCGCAGCGTCGGAGCCGCAGGAGAGCAGCAGCGACAGCACGCACCACCACACGAGCCTCATCTCTGCGAGGGGCGGCGCTGGGGCGGCGCAGAGATGAGCAGCCTACACAGCAGCCTGCAATAAAGCCCTGAATAATCCGCCTCGGCACTTGAGGCTCGCGTTCGAGCGGCACTTGAAGGCTTATTGGCCGAGATCAGGATCCGTTTCTTTCACCTCCTGTTACGACTGCCAGATTTCTGAGCAAGCTTTTATCGTGAGCACGCAGGCACCTGGAGGGAGCAAAGCACCTTATTAGATTTTAAATTCTGAATACTTTAAAATTGTGTTACAACTGCAATAGAAGATTTAAAACACTCTAGTCAAAATCGACCTTTAATTCAGCATAATTTCGTCATTAGGGAAAACTACGAACCCCTTTGGGAATTTCGTGATAATGCGAGGAGAAGAAGGGAAAGGGTGTGTTTTGGGGCTAGTAAAGTGCCGTTAGAGTGGAGTAGCGCGTGTGTAGTTCCGTTGTACAAGGGGAAAGGTGACAGGTAGGAGTGCAGTAATTCTAGAGATATAAGTCTACAGAGTGTCGTTGGGAAGCTGTATGGAAGAGTTTTAATTGGAAGAGTGAGAGTGATGACGGATCGTGTGCTGGCTGAAGAACAATGTGGTTTTAGAAGTGGCAGAGGTTGTGTGGATCAAATGTTTGCTGTGAGGCAGCTAAATGAAAAATACTTGGCAAAAGGTCAAGATGTATATTGGGCATTTATGGATCTAGAGAAGGCGTATAACTGAGTGGACCGTGAGGCTCTGTGGCAAGTTGTGAGTTTGTATGGAGTGGGTGGGAGACTGTTGAATGCAATCAAGAGTTTCTACATTGACAGCAGAGCGTGTGTGAGAGTTGGGAATGAGGTGAGTGAGTGGTTCCCAGTTATTACAAGTGTGAGACAGGGATGTGTGATCTCGCCGTGGTTGTTTAATTTGTTTATGGATGGTGTGGTGAGGGAAGTGAATGCCAGAGTGTTGGGAAGAGGTGCGCAGTTGGTGGGACGAAATGGTGTGTATTGGGAAGTGTGTCAGCTGTTGTTTGCAGATGATACCGCGCTTGTGGCTGATTCAGAGGAAAGACTGAGGAGACTGGTTGCAGAGTTTGGTAGAGTGTGCGAAAGGCGTGAACTGAGGACAAATGGGAATATAAGTAAGGTGATGAGATGTTCAAGAGGTGGAGTGTTTGGAACTTTGGATGTGAGGATGAATGGTGAAGTGTTAGAAGAGGTAGAGCATTTTAGGTACCTCGGGTCGAATGTGGCTGTTAAGGATAGTATGGAAGTAGAAGGGAGACATCGAGTGAGTGAAGGCTGTAAGACATTGGGTGCAATGAGGAAAGTTTTTGAATGCAGGAGTTTGAGTATGAATGCTAAGAGGGGACTGTATGAAAGTTTGATTGTGCCAGTTTTGCTATATGGAGTAGAGTCCTGGAGTTTGAGAGTAGCTGAGAGGAGGAAGATGGATGTGTTTGAGATGAAGTGTTTGAGGAGCATGTATGGAGTGACAAGAAGAGATAAGATGAGGAATGAGTTGGTTAGGGGGCAGATGGGGGTTATCAAAAAGCTGAGCAGGCGAGTGGATGAAAGAGTGCTTGGATGGTTTGGGCATGTTGAAAGAATGAATCTTGAGTGGCAGGTGAAAAAAATTTATATGTCGGAGGTGAGTGGTATTAGAGTGCGAGGTAGACCACGGATGTGTTGGATGGATGGGGTGAAGCGTGCTTTGTATGAAAGGGGTCTGACTGTGGACGTGGCGAGAGGGATGACTGCGGACAGCAGTGAGTGGGGGCAGTGCATAAGAAGGTAAATTTATTTTTGACGCTACACTGGGAGCTTGCCCGCGTGTGATGGGGTTGACCTGTCCTGTGCGGGGGGAGGGGCTGCACTCAATGAAGCGGTCGGGGTAAACCAGCTATGGCAGTCGGGCCTGACTGTGGCAGGTGGTTGTGCTGGGCTGCTGCTGATCCTGGCAGTTCTGGTGCGGCCAGTGCTGCCTCTCTCGCATCCTAGTGACTAAGGGTGTTGATTGTGGCTTGCTGTCGGCTACCCTCCCAAAGGGAGGAGAGGCCTGGTATATGTATGTATGTATGTATGTAAGAAGGGAAGAAGGTAAACAGAATTGCGTGTAGAGATTGGCTGTCAGTATTTTAAGTATTTGAGTATAAGTAAATGTGTATTGTTTTGGTGGCAAAACACAGAAAAGGGTACAAGGGAGATTTTTCGATATGTATGATATGTTGTATTGATATGATCTTTTTTTGGAGATACGTATTGAATGTGATGATAATCAATTGTTTCATCACAACAACGGCAATGGCTGAAAAAAAAAACATCGGCACCTTAGGATGCTTTATTTCCAATCAAGACTGATACATATGATCTTGAGCATTGGTTTTTCGAATGCCTTTTAACTAACACTTTAAATAGGACACCATGACGGTTTCCCCGTAAAGCCGGTACCCATTTCCGACACCTGGGTTGAGTGGGGTATTGTGCTTGAGCTTTCCCTTATACCCAACAGGGAAAATCGCCACGCCAGCGCCGGGATACGAACCCTCGACTCTCTCATGCAAGGGCGATCCCTCAACCACTGTGCCACTCACGTAGGCTTAATTCAATGGAGAGTGATTTGTGACCAAGCATGGGCAATTATGAGCATTAATGCACTCGTATTGTTCATAAGAACGAGGAGGAGAATACATGAACTGCAGATGAGTTTTTAAAGAACAGAAAGAAAGATAGTTTTAAATACAGTCAATGTTAGATGTAGCCGCATGACAGCGAAACACTAAAAAAGACCTTGCCATGAGAAAAAAGGACTGCAAGGCAAAGTTTGATGCTCACGTAAATAGTGAGCGTAGAAGAGATTTCAACATGTGGAATACAAGTGAGAGTCGGTCTCAGGAAATACCGGTAATGAATGAAAGCAATATGCAGATCCGCTTGTAGCTCTGTCGAGTGCGGGCAGGAATGAGAGGCAATGAAGACGCTCAGCTGTTGAGGAGACTTCAAGAATCAGAAGCAGGGAGACATTAATTACGTGTTGGAGTAGGGGCGTGGAGAGCAGGAAGTGGGGAAGCTGGTGAGAAAAGTGATGTGCTGGAATGATGATACTTGTATTCAACAGCTGCGTTGTATGGTGTAGTATTGTGTGCGGTGGTAATTTGATGGTACATGCAGTCAACAGCTGCGTTGTCCCTTGACAGCAGTAGTGTGTGCGGTGGTAATTTGATGGTACATGCAGTCAACAGCTGCGTTGTCCCTTGACAGCAGTAGTGTGTGCGGTGGTAATTTGATGGTTGTAGTGAGTCGCACCTGATAATTAGCGAGTTAGATCTCGAATGTGAATTTAAATTGTGACGAAGCAATATTTAAGTGGAAACAGAGTATGAAATTATATATTTGTAGCGCTACTTATGTAGTGCTATTCTCGACAGCTCAGACTTCACTAAACTGGTTTTGAGGACTTCGAAGTCTACTGATGAGTGAAGTATTGAAACGCCCTATATGAAGAAGTACCACGAATTGTGTAGCAATATTTAGCGTTGTTGTAGATATTCTTAGGGTAGCATTGAGCATTCGTGTAGTTAGAATATTGAGCAACAACTTCTTATTCAAGTAAAATAGAAACTCAGAGAGTAGTGATGATGGTTTTCACGGTGATTTCGATGTTATCGTGCTAATGTTTTCAACAAGTCTGCTCAGTCTCCGACTTCATTATTGAGCTTGTGAGACTCACAGCTTCGAAACACCTGGAAAGTTAACTGTTACGAAATACGGGCAAAAAGTTTAAATAACTCTGTGCTGAGTGATAGTGATATACTAAGGTTACTTTCACGAAATTGACCGACCCACGATCAGGCGTTGTGTTGTCAAGCATATTTGCCGGCAACGGCCTGTGCTGTCTTTGTTTGATTGATTTCATTTTTTGTTACTGTGAAATTTCATTGAACAATTTTTTTTATGTACTCGTATATCCGAGTTGAATGATAATTCAAATATCCTACACGTTTTTCGCCCTCCTGCAACTTTCCGAGGCGAGCTGAAAATTTTTGAACGAGCTGATTTCGTACAATGAAAATTTGATTTAAGTTTACTCTTCCCTCTGCCCTTCGACCAATTCGAGGAGCTCGACATGTTACATGTATCGTGGCGGTGTATGATACACTTATTAATGTAGTTCGTTTAGTTTACTACTTCATCATTTAGTAACGTTATTTTGTATCGTACATGGTAAATATGCATTAGCATTTAGATAGTGGAGCATTTGCTCCAAGCGATTTCAAATTGTGCTGTAGTTTGTATAAAAAATATATTGCGGACACGAAACGATTTCTTCTGAAAAAATTCTGCTGTTTGAACGCTTTATTCTCCCCACATGAGGCCTCGATAGACATAGCAGCTTCAAATTCAATTTTCTAGAGCATTTTTCACACCGTCAGGGTGTGAGGGAAATATTAATCAAACTCCCGGCGACTGATGGAATTCAGACGCAAGTTTTGAGGTGAAGTTATTCATGATAAATATATAGGGAGGCTTCAGTCGGTCGATTCAGTAATGAGAAAACGGCATTAATGAATATTTTTATTGAAATGAAGTGCAACGCTCCAACTGTTTTTACGAATGTCAAAGTAGTGAAAACTTGATGAGCAAAATTTTTCTGATCATAAAATAAATGCGAAGAAAATCTAGGTCCAATCACTCAACAATGTGTAGAATTTAATCGAGAGGTGTTTAGCTTCGCAAGTGAAGAATTCAGCTGTCGCGGCAAATTTTTCTGCGATGTAACTGTCCTCGTAACGTCATTGAAAAAAGGCAGGCTGAAGTTCTTCAAAATATCTGATTGAACAAGGAACTTACTGTCGTTGCAGATGATTCGATCACTACTCCCGTACTTTTGCAGAGTACATTTGTAAAGTAAAGGCAAATGCAACTTCGCTCTGAGGCGAATGACCCTGTTAACATTTGCAGACTCTGACGGCTGCTCTAGAGTCAGTGAGAGAACAAAAGTTAAACGTCTTTCCGCAATGAAATTAAAATAACTGAGTAGAAAAAAATTCACGGAAACAATTTCCAAATAACATTCATACTTGTTCAGTCATAAAAGGAGTGCTTCCTTTATTTTTATGATACTTGGATTTACACAATATTTTTACAACGTTTATTCTACGTGAGTGAGTTCACGCTCTCAACTTTTGATAACTCTATACTGCCATCACATCCTCGGCAGCGCATGCACACTCCACTGGTGAGCTCAGAAGAAAATTTCCTGTAAGTTTTCAGAAATAATTTAGCTTCAGCGGACGAGCGACGTCGGGCTGGCTGCTCTTGCTTTCTTGAGGCCTGCACTCCGGGACGCAGGTTGCGTCTCCGTGAGCACGGCAACGAATTTGGGACTGCAATTTCTTCGAGAGATTTACCGCATCATTGTGGAGTTTTCAATGATAGAATCACCTATACTATCGGCCATTCAGCCTTTTTACTCAGGCTAAAGGCTTATAAAGTTAATCAGAATAAAAAAGAATTTCGAAGAATGCTGGCTGAATATTTCAGTTGGATTTAAAATCTCCCGTAAAAATTAGAATATTATTCGAAGTTTTGGCTCATCATTTATGCATACGCTTAACGACCGCTCAATGACAATGTCGTACGAATTAAGCTTAGTAAACGCAAATAATCTTGAATCCGTCACCAAAATTTAAGCTACACCATTCACTATTTTTATTCTCGTGTCATTGAATTTTCTCAAAATGGCAACGAATTTCACCAATTGGCGTTGATTTCTGAATATTTTGTAATTGAGCAATCGATTAACGATCGCTGAGTCTAACGAATTTCGAGCAATAAAGAGGAGGGAATCAAGGAATGCGTGATAATACTACATGATTTAATGGTACACATGACGAAGTATCTGGCAATAACGAAGTGTCTGACAATAACGAAGTATCTGGCAAATAACGAAGTATCTGGCAAATAACGAAGTATCTTGCAAATAACGAAGTATCTGGCAGTAACGAAGTATCTGACAATAACGAAGTATCTGGCAAATAACGAAGTATCTGGCAATAACGAATATCTGGCAATAACGAAGTATCTGGCAAATAACGAAGTGTCTGACAATAACGAAGTATCTGGCAAATAACGAAGTATCTGGCAAATAACGAAGTATCTGGAAAATAACGAAGTATCTGGCAAATAACGAAGTATCTTGCAAATAACGAAGTATTTGGCAGTAACGAAGTATCTGGCAAATAACGAAGTATCTTGCAAATAACGAAGTATCTGGCAGTAACGAAGTATCTGGCAAATAACGAAGTATTTGGCAATAACGAAGTATCTGGCAAATAACGAAGTATCTGGCAAATAACGAAGTATCTGGCAAATAACGAAGTATCTTGCAAATAACGAAGTATCTGGCAGTAACGAAGTATCTGGCAAATAACGAAGTATTTGACAATAACGAAGTATCTGGAAAATAACGAAGTATCTGGCAAATAACGAAGTATCTTGCAAATAACGAAGTATCTGGCAGTAACGAAGTATCTGGCAAATAACGAAGTATCTGGCAAATAACGAAGTATCTGGCAAATAACGAAGTATCTTGCAAATAACGAAGTATCTTGCAAATAACGAAGTATCTGGCAGTAACGAAGTATCTGGCAAATAACGAAGTATCTTGCAAATAACGAAGTATCTGACAGTAACGAAGTATCTGGCAAATAACGAAGTATTTGGCAATAACGAAGTATATTCTGGTGCAGCCACAGGCCCGCACTCGACTAGCACTTCACTGCTGCTCAGATAGCAGCTAATTACTCTGGTCCTGACCGAAGACCGCCTGAGTCAGAGCTGCAAGCTTATGGTACAAAGTCTCTCAAAATTCTACATTCGAGTTCTTTGATACACAGATATAGTAAGTCATCGTATGTACCCTATTCCTATCTATTGGAATAGGGTTCACACAATATATGACGCGATAATGAATTGATTTAGAGATCGGTAAGAATTGGGCAATCTTGATACAATGCAAAAAACAAATGCAGAACACCACGGTATATTCGGAATATGCTTCAAGGGGATTTGACTAGTTTTTTCATATAAAAGTTCAGTACGGTATATCCAAGCTTCTAGTGTGTTATAGAAGTTTAGTTTTTTTAGCTATCGTCGAAAATTCCACGACTGCCACTCCGAGATATCAATGTCGTAGCAGCTAATCTATAAAAAGTGTCCAAAAAACTAGTTATTTACCCAACCAAAAAAAATATTTATATCTACTTTATACATATAAATATATATATATATATGTATAGTAGATCGCCCTCATATCTATAGAACGTTGGGAGATTTATAGAGCGCAGGGTTCCAAAAAAGGCAAAGTTCGCCGCGCGGCGGCGACAGAACTCGACTGACAGACAAGTAAACGCGGGAATGGAGGTTTGGGCGCGGCTCTCTGCTTCAGGGATTGTTGTGGGAGCGAAGTCTTGTTGGGCATGTGCGTAATGAGAAGATTTTCACTTGTTTTTCAAAACTACAAAGAAAACGTTCAAATGTCTGCTTTGATCTGATCCTGTCCTGTCAACTTCGATATCATGACTGTTTATTCCCTAAATTCAAGTATGTCCATGGTGAAATTACCTAAATAGGATCTTCAAATTTTATCGGTTATATAAATACACAGTTTAGCTAGAAAATTAAAATCACGTATTGAAAAAATAAAAATTCCAGTGAGTTGCAAATTACCATTTCACCAGTCCACCTAGTGAGTGCGCCCATGTCAGCACAGTTAGAAGCAAGAGAGGTGAGCGTCGGCCGAAGTGAGTTGCACCAGAGCGCGGCCTGGCCGGCTACCACTGGTCCTGAGGTCTAATGCTCTGGAGGTGTAAGGGCCGCCAAGAGCCCTGCTGGCGAGCCATTTCTTTGAAATGCATTGATTTTCAGCAGCAGGGAGTTCTGCTAAAGCCAATATCTGGGCACAGTACGAGGAAATCATCTTCTCGCGGAGCTCACAAACTTTGCTGAGTACATTTCGCCTCGAAATTGGAGGAATAATGCGATAAGAAGTATTATCACCGGATCGATGGTAAGAGACGGCACTCAAGCTACCGACAATCCTGTGATGGACAGCTATTGGGCGCTAAATTTATTCCTCCTTCCAAGCGCCAACTGCACTGTTAAGCCTGCGTCGAGACTGATCAACCCTCTCACTCGCAGTGCTGTATGTGGCGTTTTGGAGTCATGTTACATCTCGAAACATCAAACGTTTAACAGAATTAAACATTTTTATCCGTGGTTTTATCTACAGGGTGTCCCAAAAATGATGACTTTACTGTTTGACTGCCGAGCAGTGCTCAAATGTTTTCTTTTAATGTAGGTGTTAATTGACATGGATACGAGTCCGATGAGTTAAATCGGAGAGAAGAGCATTAAACTTAAGAAAATCCATTGTCACAAGCGAAGACTTAATTGCGCATGAAACATAAAGCAGAAATACATGATTATTCATCAGCGCATGGATGAGAAAATTTTTTGGGAGACACCTTTTATATGAATAATTTTCAGAAAGAAATTAATAAGCGGTCTCAGGCTGATAAAATACATAACGAAATATCTTACCTTTGTGAGAATTTTTCATGATTCTAGACAGATACCGAAGCTGAAATTACATGGGAAAATTTTTAGGTGACTCTATTTGCAATTTGCTAAGTCGTCTTTTTCCCACAGGAACGTGTTATTCCTCAGCCTTTTCCTCATAGTTTTAACTATAAGAAGTGGAATTTGAAATGCAAGTGAAATATCCACTAGGGGTGAAATGATTTCAGCTTGAGCACTGTATCTAAGTATAGGTTCATGACCAGCAAATAATTCTGTGCCCTGCTCTTATATGTTATTGATTATAAAAAATATTACTTTAAATCCTTGACAAGGTGTAATGAAGAATTACAAATGATTTAAAGAGGAATTTTGACGTTATTTTCATAAACATGGTCACTTAGGCAACTACTAATTTAACTTTGTTCATTGGGAAATCACATGACGAATTTTTTGAGCTATTGTTACGTATAAAGGTACCCATGAACCATTATTTTCAATGCTGATATTTATTAGTGCTTCGTTTCATATATTCCTCCATTCTATTTAAAGCGCTTCTTTGTTGAATATTTGTGCGATTCTTTCCTTATTCACTCAGTAGGGATGAGTATGGGCAATGAAAAATCTGCAGCGGGATACCAATGACGAAATACATCAGGAGCGCTTGTCAGTGCTTTGCTTGGGCAATTATTGCAAATGGAACTCTCTTCAAAATTTCTTCTAAATTGAAACCAAGAGACGCTACACGAAATGCTGCTCATCTTGGCCTGTTCTTAACCAAATGGATGAGCTCATGCATATTGATGAGAAAATTAAACAATGTACATAAATATCCCATAAAAAATGTACAGGGTGTGTCAAGGCCATGTTTTTATTATTTTAAGGTCTCATATCACCAATGAAAACGAAAGTATGTTGCATGTTTTTTTGATTTGGGGAACATAAAGTTATATGCATAAAATGTTTTATCAATAGAAATAACGCAGAGAGTGGCCAGCATCAAATTAAATGACCATTTGAAAAAATTGCTCGATGCGAGCTTTTTGCTCGCATCAATGCTAAGTAAATCAAAGTCACCGTTATTCTTTTATATTGAATCAATAACATAGGAAACATTCAAGTTTAGCAATCTAAAACCGTAACAGAGAGTAATTTCACTCATGGTATTCGACTATATAGTTGCCCTAACGCTCAACACTCGTTACTCTCGTGTCTGTGTGATGGCTCAATTCTATCACCGTTTTTTGGATCCTATCTGAATAGTTCATGAATGCTTCATCTTACTCGTTGATACTGAATTTCCAATGGTGGATTTCGAATTTGAATTTTTTCTCATAGTCTATGATAAGCAATTGTCTGTCGTAAAAATTTGGGCTCAGGAAGGTCATTCAACTGTAAATCCGAGTGCCACGACGCGACGCGTGAAGTACTCCTCGCTATTTCTTTGTTACAAACACACGTCGGCGTCGGTGAGTTGCTGCTACGTCTTGCCCGAACTAAGTGGGCCTGAAAAGATTATCATTCTCTTGCTGAACACAAGGCGTCATCAAATCATTTGACTCTTGGGACGAAAAAACCACGCTTCGCTCTTGAAGCTAAACGCAACTAGTTTAGCCATTTTTTAATCTAATTCGAAGCTTGCGCCTCTTATTTTAAGTATTATAGACGAATTAGTATTATTATGGTCCAGATTGAAAAAATATCAAATAAGATATAATTTATCATTCAATCGGTAAAAAGATTAAATTATAGAGATTAAACATTCCTCACTAGAAATAAGAGACGACAGAAATCAAATAACATGACCTTCCTCAGCACACGCTCTATTTGCAACTTAGCCATGACGGCTTTTTGTCGTGAGAGCAAGAAACTGTTGAGCGAGTGGCGAGAAGTTACTCTCAGCCGATTGTGTTGTGCTAAATAAGGAAAACTTTTATTTTGTCTCACGCTTTTGTTCAGGTGAAGACATTCCTGAGAAGTTAAGCTCACAATAGATATTTGCAACAGCGTTCTTCAATGCCTTCACCTTGGTATCATTTATCTTTCTCTATGACTTTTTCCTTGAGTAAAGCTTTTTTTTGTAGTTATTTTAGTTCAGTGGTATTCGTCGAAATATTCTGAGTAATATAGATCATGTTCATTTAATTACAAGTATGAAACTGGAATGCGGTGAAGTATGATGGACTCAAACCATGATTTTATTTCGAGTACATTTTTCCTAATAAAACAAACACTTTCGACTTGCTTTCAGAATTGCAAGGTACTCTTTCACACTTCCATTTTAAAATAGAGGCAGTAATAAATACTGCTCGCTTTTGTGGAGGAAAGAAATTGTTTGGAGTGAGTGCTGCATGGCTCACTCACACACTTTTTAAGCCGACAAAGGCCAGCAATTTCTCGCAAGCTGTTTTTGCGCGCATGCTTGTGAGCCGCGCCTCCCTCGGATTTATGAGTCGATATGTTTTTGTGCGCGCGCTGCCGCTCCCAACTTAACTGCCAACGTTGATTTTCGTCCATTTCTTTCTCAGATCTGCATGGTAAAAGATTAAAAAAAAGTATTTCAGAGCTATTCAGTTCAAGCGCCAAAAGCTGTAGATAAATGTTCGTTTTTTCTAATGAGAAATGCGTGTCTCAGTGTGATCGGAAACTACTTCTGAAAGAATATTTTCCTATTTTTGAATTCCACTAACGCATGGTGTCAACAGCAGGCTGCACCATCACCTGCAAAAACTTTCTGGTGATTTCCATGAATAATGTATAAGGAATGTCGCGGGATATTGGAAAGGCCCTGTTAAATCTGAAAATTTTATAGAGTTCAACATATAATAAAAAAAACGAGTCAAGTCGAATACTGGGGTTGAGAACTGATTATTCAAAAGGTTTCACTCTGAAAGGTACATGAGCGTGGAATCAGTCAATTTCACAGTTGGACGATACTCTACTACAATATTTGTAATTTTTTATGTAATGTTCACTTTTTCAAAATTTTCATTATTGTTGGTAAGTTTCTCCCTTGCACTTGTAACTCCAGCGAACTCCAACGAGTGGCACCATGGCTATCTGCCCACGGCTACGAACAACAATCAATATTGTCGTCGTTTATACAAACCCAGCAAACACTGCAACTGATGACGATAACGTGTATGATCTGTGTGATAAAATCCTCAGCACCACAAACGAGACACTAATATTTGGAGATTCCGATTTTACCTCAGTGTTTAGAAAGGAAATTTGACTGAAATTTATCGACCTCGAAATTAAAATTTTCTTTTACTTCTAGCAGATGGTTCGTCTAATGTGCAAAAAGTGTAAAAAAGCTCACATTCTTGAACAAACATAAATCCACAAGCCCTGAAGCAAGCTGAGCGTTTGCTTGAAGAAACACTCGAAGTTGCAAGAAAACACGAGCGAACATTTTCAACCGCTCTCTCGCGACTGGGTGGGTCCTGCAGGGTCGGAAAAAGCAAATTTCAACCTAATTTTCAGGAAAACAAACCAAGCAACAACTCAATAACTATTGACTTATCAGCCGTACATTTTTCATGAGCAAAACGATGGAAAGATTGGGCAAAGCCTTAACGATACAACGTCTTCAAACCTAAACATGCATTACAGACACGCATCACGAATGCCATAAAAACGTAGTTGCCTCATTAGGCTGCTCCACTTCTTCGGCGATGTCCTCAAAATTTACGAAAAAACGACTTCAAGTCTTTCGACTTTCAGAAACCCTGCGATGAATTTCCTACGAAAGGCTAACGGTCAAAGAGAAGCTCATTTATATGTTTTTCAGGGAAAGTACTCTCGGTAGAAACTATTTTTGGGGTCTCACGCAAAATTTAATGATTCACGAGCAATTTAATTGATGACTACTCAGATGTAACAGACAGAGATCCCCCAAGGAAACGTTCTATGTCCGCTCCACTCTGCCATCTTCGCTAACCTTACACCCTGCACCACGGACTCATCCATAAAACCAACAAGTTCGCAGATGACGCAAAACTTTGCCACAGGACGTTCACTGAAGGGAACAGAGTAACAGTTCGAGCAGAGGTCAACCGACTCTGCCGATGGGACGAAACCTGGCAGCTGAATTTAAACTTTTGCAAGTGTTCAGCAGCGCACATTACAACTTTATATTAGACACTTCCTGGGCACAATAAATCACCACATAGAAAGAGCAAGTAAAAGTTATTGCGTCACAATCGTTAAAAACATAATCCGTGACGAGCAAATAGAAAATGCTTGAGAATGTGATTGGAATTCTTGCTTCCTAATTCAGGAACTTCGACTACAACTTTACGGACATAACGCTACTCTTAAGACCACTCCAGTGAAGAATTTTCAGATTGTGCGTTAGAAATACTCATTCGTTAATTTCCTGGTAATTCATGCTCAACTTCAAATTTGAATCCTGCTTTTATCTTTTTACTCCTCTGGGATTGTATTTAATTTAATTCTTCCCCAAAAACTTTTCCTATGTAGAAATCGCATTGCATTATTTTTCAAGCGTAAGTTTGGAAATCAATTGTATGCATTTTTTCTGCTGAAACTATGAAAAGACGTACATTCTTATACTTCAAAATGTATCTCAATACAATCTGTTTTCGGGATTAAAGTTGAACAAATAAAAGGAAATTAAAAACTGTTTTTACTCACCTGATGTATTACTGCTTACCAATAACATGAACAAAATTTATGAATGCATTTTTTTAAAATGGATTTCAAACCAATAAAAATCTACTATCATTGTTTTCAACATGTATAAATACTGATTCAAATACAGATACTTCATTTCTAATGTAATTCTATAACTTTCTTGTATTGTTGTTCACTTGAAGAACAATAATGAAAGCAAGCGAGGATCAGTAGACTAGCAAGAAGTCAATAACCTGTTATGATGAACATATGTAAAACAAGTCGAATCTCAGTCGCTTGAAAGCATTCTCGATTTCAGGAATAAAAACCTCACCCCAAAATTAGCAAAGCGGAAATCAGTAGACTAGCAAAAAATCTTTAACTTTTCATGATGGACATTAAGTAAAAAAACATAAAATCAGTTACTTGAAAGCATTCTCGATATCAGGAATAAAACATCACCCCGAAATTAACAAAAACTTATGAAAATATTATTAAGTAATTAAGGGGCACAAGGTTGGACTGGCTAGCGCGCATTGCCGCCCTCGCCCTGCGCTGGCGAGGTAAGAGTCTGCTGATGAATACTGATAAATTTCAGGAATTTCCTATGCTTTATTGCTGTGTTTTTAAACTATAGGAAATGACACGTTAATAGTAATAAAATAGAAATAATTCTTTTTCATGTCAATGGACGACAAATTAATAAATGTGTGGATTTTTACATTGATTATAAGTGCCTGTCGAGGTAGAATGAAGTCTTTTTGAGATGAACTAATGATGGAACATATTTGCTATCTTTCTTGCGTTCAAATAACACGAGCAGGATTGGAATTTTCTTTTGCTGCAAAATTATGGAAAAGAATTTCTTGCAGGATCAGCTGGAGACAAAAAATCGTTTCTTCGAAAAATTCCTTGGTATTTTTTAAACCTGCTTGTTTGGTAATTTACCTTGGAAAACATCAATAAAAACTCAAGCATTTTGAAAAAACTCGATTACTTCATTATTAATATAACCTTGAACAAAAGAAGAAATGATCATTAAAATCCAAAAAAGTTTCCATCAAAAGTTTGCATTCAAGCGCTGTTTTCCACGGTCGACGATCCAATTAAAAGGTCTCTCAAAGATGCTATTTTTAGTGTCGTCTTGTCGTGTTTAAACATTTTTGTACGATAAATTTAAGGGGTTCCTCGTATTTCTTTCATAAAGCTAACAAGTTAGGTAATTATGGCTGTTCTTTTTTCGCAAATTATGCAAAGGAATTCTTGTGTTATTGAATTCTGAACAAAAAGTTCCACAGCCTCACACCTTTGTATCTTTTGTATTTTTTTATTCAATCTTTAGTTCTACAGAACCGCTTTGTCTTGTGCAACTGCATTTTCCTTTCCCACGATGTCTGTACCAATTTAGGCGGCAAATTCATTGATGCTGTCAGCACAAAATTTGAATTTAAATCAATGAACCATCTCGAAATTTGTGAATTTCGAACTGTACTATTATTTAGTGCTGTTATGAAGAACAATTACTTTGTCTTCAAGAACGATTCTTTTGTACGCAATACTCATTTATTTTTCTATGAGGACGATTACTTCTATCAAGAACTGCTAATTTCAGTGCAAGAATGTTCATTTGTTTTCAATGAAGTTTGTATCATCTAAGATCCTTTCTTTTCCATGAGCTATTTTTATATTGGCGATCTCTAAGTCTTTAATCTGAGCTTTCAAAGTTTTCTCAACTTTATCTTGAACTTCATTAAGTTTGTTTGTGTTGCGCTCAAGAAGATTAAAAGTATTCTCTTTGGTATGTTTTCTAATTGCAGCATCATAATCATCTAGTGGAAGAACATCGTTTACGAGTCTTTTCTCGTTGAATTTAAATGTTTATCTCCACTAAGTGATATTAAACTTATAAGTTCAAATAATTACCTGAAGTCGTTTTTCATCACCGATTATTTTCAAAGCAAAACTTTCTCGAGCTCGTGTTGATAATAGGTTCTTTACACGCTCACTCAATACCTGCATTCTAAAAAACTGGTATTTGCTTCAGTTTCATTTTACGAGATCTTTTTTAATTGTCTCACTTCATTTTAGTTAATGATAACTTGAGGAAACTGCTCAAATGAATCGTCGATCTAACATGAGTTTTTGTCAGTTTTTGCAGCTGACTCTAATTCTAAAAGCATAGTCATTTGATGAAACTCTGTGAGTATTTCTGCGCAGATTCTCCTCAGATTCAATTTTTCCATGCGGTGTATTTTCTTTTGCAAGCCTCTCTAGCTTAATTTTGTCAATTATTTTGGAAGGAGGTTCAATCAATGGATTGCAGATTTTTTGACACCTTGATAGCAACTTTGTCCTGTGACTTCATATTTTGTAAATTCTTTTTAAAGCTTAGGTTACGTTCATTAAATCAACCTTAATTTTGAAAATAATTTGCGCCGCTTACAAAGCAAAAAAACTTCATAACTTTACTTATATGCCTTTGTTCTGAACTCAAATGTCTGCACTTTAGCCCCTCACTGATCACTTTGGAGCAGACCGTCCAGCACGAACACTTGAGCGCTGCACTCATTGCTCACACCGTCTTGTTGTCTAGTTGTTACAGAGGCCATCCCGTCGTAACTTTGGTCGTCTGCACTTTTGTCCGACCGTCTGCGTCCTGCGTTGTGTGTCTAATCGCATCACCCGAGTGGTTTGCGACGGCTGCGTCCTAGAATTGCCTGCAACGTGTCTGAGTTTGATGGTCTGAATTTCATTGCGAATATTGGCCAAGGTGACGATGGGCTGAACTCAAAACGGAGTTTTGTTTTTGAACACTCGGATAAATTCACGACAACGTAATGCTAGACTTATCTTTTGTTTTTGCGCAACCATTCTTCTTTTACCAAGCAGTTGAAACTGAGCAGGACGAAATCCTTGAACGAAGAGATCTGCGATTTGAACAAGCTGATGTTCGGTGCCTTGATTCGTGACGGTGCACATGATGCCACTCCACAGGCACACGAACAAGAGGCACACGAAGGTCACCTTCAAGCTTGCATTTCTCTGCTGCACCCTGTGAGTAGCTCTACCGAACAGTTTCGTTCAGCTAGCGTCTCATTCAGAGTACCCGGAAAAGAGGCCAGTGCTGACGCAGCGTTGGAGCAAAAACTTAAATTACCAGAAGTTCAGTCGCTAACTTTTAGCATCGATGAGCAGCAAAGCTTGGGAAATTTTTACATTATTTTGAGAGCATCATAAACTAAAATTGTTCAACCACCTACGAACCGTTTACTTATCTTAAAAATCAGCTCTCCTGTTTTTCTAGTACTTATGTGAATTTGCTTGACGTAACAGAGCAATGTTATGAAAATGCAAAAGAGCAGTTGCTAAAAGTCCAGCATCATCTTTGGTACATAAGCATTAGATTATCCGGAACCTCTCTAATTTGCTTTGTCTTACTCTGACTATCTTTATTCGTTCATTAACGAGACGAAAACTATCATAAGCTTTGAACTCTTGGTATCAGCACTGATATTTTGCTATCCTGTTTCAGACGGAAGGCAATGAATTGCCATTTTCAAGCGTATTCGGACCAAATGATGTGGAGGCCATCACCTAAATAAATAAAAGTAACATATTCAAAGCCACTTGAAGGCATTTGCATCAGAATAACAAAGCAAACAAATCTAAGATAAAACCTGAAAAAATAAACTACGTATATACGAATGTAAAAGAGAGTGTCCAAGCTTGTACGACTGGGTTAATGCAAATACAAAGAGTTCAAAGCATTCGTTAAGACAGTGTTCCTTGTGCTAGTGCGAAGGCAAATCTCCCTCTTTTTCGTTGGAAAGTTGATAGTTTATGACGCCGTTGCTTAAAAGATTATAAAATTGATTGCCTAATCCATGTGATAAAAGTTCATTAATAATAGTAATTTCACGTTTGCTTCAAAGCGTCGTAACTAAGATCCCATGTCGTATCTGTGTCGTAAATCAGGCGTTACCGCTGCTGCTCAAGTCACAGCGTCCAACGTACAGCGGGTGAAAATGTGCAGGGCAAGACTCGTACCAGAAAATAGAGCGGGGACTCTAACGCACTTCCTCCTTATCTCTCACACGCAGAGTTAAGCCCTGAGAATTTTGAAGGACTGGCGGCGCCAAGCGAATTTTGTGCTCTCTTCTGATGATGCGAATCATGTCATGTCGGTCGTAGACGATAATTTTGACTATTGTCGGTCGTAGACTATTTTATTGGTTATAATTCAATCTGAACAAAATCTTAAAAATAGCTACAAAAAACATACAATAGGTTGGAAACACTGAAGCAGATAGTGCTCCTGATACCAGGAGATCTTTGCATTCTGTTGGCCTTCACGAGATTGTTAAAAAGTTTGCGAGCTGAGGTTACTTGATGGCGGCTAAGTTGATTTCCGAAGGAACTTAATGTCGCTGACAAGATTGGCTCAGATCTGGGAACAGAAGCTGATCACTCGCTCGACTTAACTTCCGTAAAGTTTGGCGGCAACGAGCCCGCCTCTTGTTCTATTGTCTCAAGTCGACTTATTGCTTACTGATAATGTAAAAGTAATGTTTATAAACTTTTAATTTCGAGAACATATTCATGAGGAGTTATTGACGTCACAATTTGGCGACTGTAGTGACTTTACCAAAAATGCAGGGGCAATTGCGGCTCCACTGAAGCTTTTAACTTATCTATGTAGGTGCATCCATTGTAGGTGTTCTCATTGTAGGTGTATCCATTCTTTAAAACCATTTGCCAGATGAAAGTGATGATATCGCACAACCAGAGTGTCGGGAACCTGCGTGCGTTGCTTTAGAGTACAATGCAGTTGTGGGCTGGAGTGCGGGCAGCATTTACAGTATTTACAGTACAGTATTTACAGTACAGTATTTACTGTACAGTATTTACAGTACAGTATTTACTGTACAGTATTTACAGTACAGTATTTACAGTACAGTATTTACTGTACAGTATTTACAGTACAGTATTTACAGTACAGTATTTACAGTACAGTATTTACAGTACAGTATTTACTGTACAGTATTTACAGTACAGTATTTACTGTACAGTATTTACAGTACAGTATTTACAGTACAGTATTTACAGTACAGTATTTACTGTACAGTATTTACAGTACAGTATTTACAGTACAGTATTTACAGTACAGTACATCTACAGTACAATGCAGTTGTGGGCTGGTCTGCGGGCAGCATTTACAGTAAGTGTCCGAACATTCCGAGTTCAATGAAAAGTTCTTAGAAGCCGCTTAAAAAATTGAAAGAGTCAGACTGGCGAGACTACTGACCGCACCACCACAAGTAAACCAATCAGGAATGTGTGAGCGAAAAAGCAAATGCAAAGAGACTAGTGCTGAAATCTAGAAGTAAAATTTACGATGCTTTTAACTTGTTCTGATTCCCTCGCCCAACCATTTTGTGTCAATTTCAGTGTATGGTTTCCTTCCTCAACATTCGTCTAATTTGAATATTGTGCGCACCTTCCTTAACTTGAATAAACAACTAAAATAATGCCTCATAAGTTTATGTTGTGCAATATATTTTTTACATTCATTTATTTACGATATTTGTGTTCTTTTCTCTAGCGTAGCGCAGAAATCAGTTTGATCTTGTAATTGTTTTAGGATAGTTTCTCTACTTTTATTTTTTATTAACGTTTAGACTTTGGATATTTCAGTTTTAAATTCCCTGTCGATCATGCTTAAGACAATACACATCCAAATGTTTTGCCTGCATCTTCATACGTTGGATAACATTCGATTTCACTGAGTTAGAAGGTTCAGGGAGATATACATAGAACATCGGTCAGGCCTTAAAACTGTGATAGTTTGAAATTTTTCCTTGAACACGAACACCAGATTCTTGAAATGAGTTTACCTTTTTTTCTTTCTTAAGAATGCGTCAATTGATAATCAAGGCCACTCTAAGATAATGAGCTAGATCAAGAGATTGAGTCGTGAATTTTCAAGTACAACTTTTTATAATGTTTAAACTTTAAGGGATTAAAAATGATGATTTTTCATATTTTACAGTTAAATGCTCTCCAAACTTTGAGCTCGAGTTAATACACAAGTTCTGCAGCACGGTTATTTTTTCATCAAACGTAAAACCTACTCGTGGGCGGTAAACTTAAACTCCATTTACTTTCATGATAGTTTACATATTCATACGGATGATATTTATTCCTGTTGATTGACCTAAATTGCTCAGATTATTGCAGGAACTGCTAAAACTCCTTATGATCTGCTCAGTATTTTGATTCTTTGTCAAGCCATGATGGTATACATCTGTGTAGAAGTCTGTGAGAAACTCAAATTCCTCGTTATAATTTGTACTTCCTGGATGTTCACTACAACGTGCCAGCTTGCGGCCTAACTGCTGCCGTTCTAAAGTTCGGCTTACCTCAATTTATTGCCCAGTTCATTTATCCGCCAGTTTTTTCCGGGAATGCTAGTTTTTCAAGGTAAATTTTCTAAAAAAGGTTATTTGTCTCTTTGATGTTATCAATGTTGCTTAAATAAATAAAATTCGCATCAATGGCATCAAAACGAGACATCATGTCCTCCATAAAATTGAATCAAACTTCCCTTCATATAAATCAGTATAGTTCAGAATGAGGAAATGAATTATGAAAATTTTCTTAACTTGTACTGGATAGTTCAATGTATGACCTTCGAAAAGCACATCTCATAAGTCTTTACAAGACTGTCGAAATCTTTTAGAACTGGAAATTAAAGTGAAAATATATGACGTAGAGAAACATGTTAGATATTATTGAACCCATTTCAAAAATACTGATATTGGCAAACCATGTGACTGATGAATCAAAATAAAGAGACCCCGTACATGAGAAACATGAGCTATTAAAGCAATGATAAACTTGGAATATGGATGATCCAGATGGAACATGCCTTTTGAGCTCTGGTGGCAAGTTCTTATCAATTTCATGCTAAACTTCCAATGATGATAGCGAAAATGAACTTAGAAACATAGTACGAAAGACACTAAAAGAAATTGAACTTTTTACATTTTTAAAACAACACTTTCAATCCCCTATCAAAGCACTCTCCCCTGACACCAAAATACTTGTCAAGACTTCCATTCTATTGCTCAAAACATTTTTAAAATTCGTCGTCTGTGATGTCCGACTGCGAGTGCTTCCGTCGTTTGTCTCTTCTTCCCAGCAATGTCGGCAGACAGTTTCCCTTTCACATGTGTTTTCATTTGGGTTAATAAAAAAGTTGCAGGGGGCAAAGTTGAAGTGTGGAGCACAGGGGTCATTTTTAGGTAGAATTTGAAGCACAGACGAAGTTGAGTTCGAGGAGCAGCTGGTAGTCCAAGCACGTATTTGGCAGGCACCGTTTTCATCCTCATGTTATCATTTCAAATTCACTCACCTTATTTCCTGATAAAGCTAGACAGCTCACACCTTACTCAATCATTCGTGCTGATCTCACATGATTTTATGATTTTTTTCAGCGCGGTCATCGACTCGACGTAGAAGAACAACAAGAGTGAGGTTTGTCATGAATTAAACTTCACCCCTGCTGTGCCACGAAAGTTACTTCCTTAAAGTTTCTTCTCTGGCATCATCCCTGTGAACGGTTCTTAATATTTCAAGAGGTTTTGCACTATTTTTCGATGAAGAAGCAAAAGGTTACAACCGCGCGCTGTTCAGGAGAATCAGCGAGAGTAAAAACGACGCGCGCACAAAGCGACTGCCGCTAAAATTCTACGCAAGCTGAACGGGAGCTTCTGGAGCAGCAACGCTGGCCTCGCTGGATCGGAAATTAGACACCTTTGCGCCCCTTGCGATGGAACGCGGAACTTTTAAAAACTTTGCTCCTACAAAATCAGTCAAGTTGATTTCGGGTACTTCTTGTATCTGCCCAAACCGAGCGTCACGAGCATTTGACTAGAAATTAGAGTAAATTCATTCTCCCTATGTTGAAAATTCGATTTCAATACAACTTTCCTGACATTAGAATTAAGACTTGGAACTCATTGCCGCCTAACGTTCGGGAGAAGAATTCTTACGAGACAATTAAAGAAAGACTTGAATGCTGTTTCTCTATAATACATACATCTATACTTAACATCTATTATTAACTATCGCATCCTTCTAGACAGTTCATAAGTTAAAGGTTAAATTGCACGAACGCTTTTCTAGAATTTCTAGTTTTCACTTGAGCTATTATCATAACTTCATTCAGCTTTATTTCCTATTCCCACGTTATTCAACTGTTTGATCAGTCTAGTGTACGATCAAATTAAGGGCTCGAAAACAAATGCCGCTGTACTAGCTACGTTCGGATGATGTTGTGTTGTCCAAGACTACCGAAGTAGTCAATGAACTCATTTGGGCTCACAAGTAAATATTTTTATTTTTGTCTACTGTAATGGGTTAAAGTAATGAGGTTACTAATGTATCGCTTGCGGCAAATAAATTCATTTATATTTTCATATTCGTTACATTTCCAGCATTCGTGTGACATGAACAGCATTCGCACCCATTCTCCCATTCAACCCACACACATACTCGTTTCTAACCAACTTTGCCCAGTGAAACGTGGGGGGGGGGGGCAGTTGTACAAGTAAAAAATTGCAAATATTTGTTCAACGTTCGCCTATAAGTTGACAAAGCCATGAAATTCACTTTGTACCCTCGTCAAGATAATAGCCAATTATTATTAGGCACGTCACTCGCTTGCTAAAATTGCCTGCGTGATCTGCCTCCCCACACTCTGCCTAAATTGAGCAAAATTTATCTTGAAGAATTTTCTCATAGCGAGCGCATCTGAGCTTGAATATTTTTATGAGCGGAAGTATAGGCTTCAGATCAAAATGTGGAGCAAAGATAAAAGAAATTTAAAAACGAAAGATGATCAGTCTAGGGTATGATCAAAACAAGGGCTTAAAAATAAATACAGGTGTACATACTAGTTACATTCAGATCATGTCATGTTGTCCTAGACCGCCCAAGAAGTCGATGAACTCATTTCGGCTCGGCACTTTTCCTTGTTCCAAAACCCTAGAAAACAGTGAAACCAGCTCGTTGCATCCTGACCTGGTCCCGCGGAGGGAGCTCGTGTGGTCAGGGCCAGGGCTCTGCTGCGCCAGGCGGAGCACGTGAGAGCTGCGCTGTAAATGTAAGCGCTGCACAGGGCGCTGGCAACAGGGATGAGTAAACACCCTGAACAGGCACAAGTGACTACTGAATAGCGAGACATGTGCATGAATTCTTCCACCTGTTTCTGCTTTTCTTATTCAATTACGCCCATGTAAACCAAGCTTTTCTGGACCCACGGTAAATAGCCATAACAGCTCACATCCTTAAACTTGGTAAACCCTTCAGTTCGTAGAAAACTGCAGACACATAGCCCTGAGGAGTTGCTTAAGAATGCTATTAAAAAGAATAAATTGATACACGGCTAATGTTTTTTCTAGAACAACCTCTAAACTAACCGACTATAAAATTAGCACTTTCTGCGTTTCCACTGCAAAATCAACAATTTGGAAACAATAGGAACATCCATCCAGGTAGCCATGGCCCAAAAAACATTCTGTAATTATCTTTTCCAATCCGGCTAAGGCCTTTTATACTGCGTGGAGGGAGGTATAACATTTTAAAGACGCTTCATACTTGTGACCTCGAAGGGCATCTACAGCACTTCATTACCAAGCTGGTATTATGCACAAATGCCGTGTAAGCAGATGAGTCAAAATCACCCCACTACTCGCCCTACTAGACGGACAGACTGTTAACCAAATGCAAATACATGAAAATCTCGGCTTACATTCAAGGAAAGCCTTACCATGTTCAACAACTCCGATCGTCTTGCACGAAACACTGTGTCTCATGAAACTCTTCGCTCACTTGTATGATCTGACGAAAAGTTTTTGCAGCGTTCTTACAGTCATGCTGATATCAAAAATCGACTATGGATGTGAGCGGACGAGTCTGCCTGTCCATCACTTGTGAATACTTTACAGCCGATCGAAAGTGCTGCACTGAAATTAGCAAGCGGGGGCTTTTACACCTCATCTATGTAGTCATTACACGCCTCAACGGACTGAAGATCATAATATACTTTCATGTGATTAAAAACGTTTATTGCCGTCTCCATTAGCTAATTAACGCGAATGCAAATTTACGCTTCGAGTCGTGAAACATCCTGGATTAACACCGTCACACTGCAGTTCCTCACTCTCCAGCTTCTCTGCATGAGAGATGCAAAAATACTGGAAGATTATGACGGGCACTTTGGCAATGAAATGGTGGGGATCCCTAACAGCTTTCCACCCTCGTCCGAGTGAAAGGAAAGTATGCAGCAAAATATTTCAGAGTCGCAAATCAGAAATAGAGTCACTGGCAGCCAGAGCTACTCTCCTGGATCACCTAACATCACCACGCGCTGTTTACTATACAGACGGATCTCGCCATGAATACGGCACCCATTTTGCAGTTGTTCTATGAGATGCTATAATTTCTGAAGAACTTGGACAAGCTGCATCCTAGTACATAGTAGAACTATTTCTCCTCACCATAAAGTTGCACGAAAGCTCTATTTTAGAAGACGCCCTCCGGACGATTTGGGGGGATACTTTGGGATGGTGAACAAGCAAAGGTTGGAGACCTCCGGATAACGTCGTCATGTCATTGAGTTCAACAACTCTACTTAGTAACTAAACTGCCAAAAGGAATTTAAATCCTATCATGGATCAAACAGTAGAAATCGACACCAGTTAAACTTCATGTGGCTTAAATAAATGACCTTGTTTGAGTAAATCCCGACCACGCCGTGGCCTCATGGGACCCGGAGCGGATAAGGCACTCGGCCGGGGAGATGAAGCCCACACACTCGGCTGATGCTCACCAAATGACTCCGAATCGGATCATAAGCAACTAATATCTGGTAAGAAGATTTAGGATTATCAAATCAACCATCGTCTCTACTTCATGCAAGACCCGGAAAACTATCAAACCCAACAATACTGCGCATCACTGCCAAAACCCCTTCCGTAGTGGCTGAAATAGCTATGCAAAGAATATAGTAATAATGGGATACAAAGGATTAAAAAATCGCCCTGCGCCTCCCATTTGACGAGAGTAAAGGCATGCTGAACTACTAAAAATTCAACAACTTATTTACTCAACACTTGACTAAGCCGCGGGGGGTCAATATTTGTTTCGCACACAAATTCCTGTGTGTTCAGTTCAGCACTTCGCTGTGCAACAGTGCGGGCACATTTTAATTTTGGGAATGAGATCGCAAATCATGCTCAAGAGAGGATGTTCAATGAACTTCTGTTACTCTTTTTCTGAGATTCCAGGTGGTCATCACTGAAATTTCCTCGTCCTGTGGAATGCCAACTGTTGAGTTTGGCTTTAGCAGCGAAAAGACTCGCTTCTGAAAACATGATGTCACCTTTCAGTTTACCCTAATTGACATTGTTGAAAAGAACTTTTGCCCAAGGCAGTCACTTTCTTTTGGTAAA
Organism: Platorchestia sp. MABIK; assembly: GCA_014220935.1. Classification (NCBI taxonomy): domain Eukaryota; kingdom Metazoa; phylum Arthropoda; class Malacostraca; order Amphipoda; family Talitridae; genus Platorchestia; species Platorchestia sp. MABIK. Next base: position 157,068 of record JACJUY010000309.1, read on the forward strand.
CTGCTGATGCTTTCGCATCCCAATGCTCTTCATAATTTTTTGCATTTTTTCTTCAGTAAACATCAACGTAGACATCTTTGGATTTTTTTGCGAGGACTAGGTTCAAAAAAGGGTTTGGGCTGGAGAGCGATCTACGGTAGATTCAAATTCGTTACATCGAAGCATAAAAATCAATCAATGTTGTTATTTCTACATAATATGCTGGTGTTTGCATTATTTACTATTCTATCCAAGAATATGATGATAATTTTGATATTTGAATTTTCTGAAAATTAGACCTAGATATTTGAGTGTCAGGTGTTCATTTTGTTATGGAGAAACAAAAAAATTAATGTATAATTTTTGTGATTGAACACTTTACTCAGATTTTCCCGGTAAACAATGAGTTAATGAAGTATAAGCAAGCCGGGAGGACTGAAGGCGGTGCCCGGCACGTAACGTGCATTCAATTTCAGAAAACAAAAAGAAATTTGATATTTTCGAGTCATAAAACCATTTAACGAGCATGAAAAGCACTGCTGACGTTAGGCCGTGTCTTCAATTAAAATTCGGAATTCTTGTGTGGAATTAGCACATGATCACAGTTCCTGGATGCGTTAGAACATTTGTATCGTCAGTTTTAACTCTTGCATTTTAATGCTAAATATCACACTCACTATAGGTACAGTGTATTTTTAAATTCATAAATTATCCCTAGATGTTCAATGTTTATAACAAAACCACACAAGCATGCTCCCCTTCAGTGAAATGATGAAACCTTTCAAGTAGCTGCAGTGGAATAATTTCTACAAGGCCTCGCTCATTGCCGGCGCGTTTGCGCGACAAGCCACTGAAGACAAGCGCCGCTCGCTGCAGCTGTCGCAGGGCTCATTCCGTGATTACATCCTTTGTTTGGCGTAATCGACTTCACAGCGTGAAACAAAGGCATGCGGTCTATCACATTAATACCGACTCTCTGACTCCGCACAGAATGTAATACTGAAGTGCCAATTGTTCCAAAGAGACATGTGTCGTAAATCTTTCCTTGCGTTATGCGTGACGTTTGATGGATCTTATGTGCAGAACAGAGCTCGCATCGGTCGCATAGGTGGATTACACTAGAGAGGTATCTATGTACTTAATTTATTATGAAAATGTATATACCTAACACCTTTAGATGCGAGAGTTCTTCAACACATGGGAGTTGAGCATTAGTGGTACACATTAGCTAGCACAATGCAAGCATCATCCATTTGCGATTACTGCAGAATGCTGCATTTATTAGTTCAGCTGTCGGCCTTTACCAAGGAATCCTAAGCGTCAGAATAAAACTTGAGAAAATACATTTTTTTGGTCAGTAATATGTTTAAATCCTACATCAACTTCGATCAACGTTGTACAGTGGTCAAAGAAAGAAGGGATCCTTAATTCAAGGTTAACTTGCATACAACGGTAAATCTGCCAGTATATTTTTATTTAATCTATGAAATTAATCTTCTGAACTATGAAATTGATCAGAAGTGATGCAAGTATCAGTGAAAGTTTGTTCATTTCTTTCGCTAGCTTCATGGCTGCACGGACGAGACTTCCTGGGAGTCGCGTACGATCAGAAGGTTAATGAAGCAACCTTCCGCTGTCGGAGGGTAACGGATGAGACAGCGTGTAAAGAATGAGTAAAAATACACCTGAATATTTTAGGTGACTATCTCGCCATATAAATTCACGTTGGTAAACTTGAAGGCAGTGGCATGACATTAACTTTTATGAAAATGAGATTTATTTGCGTTGCAGTATGAAATGTAATATCTTGGATCAAAAAAGTTTTTTGTAGGCATTCATATGTTGAAGAACATCAAAGCGAGTATTGAACTATAGTTACTATTGTAACGATCTTCCAAATCATATTTTATTATGTAGTTATTGTGATCAACTAGGTTTTTGAATTGTTTCTCACATTTTTAAAATTTATTTTCGCTTTAAAGGATTTGAACCACTCCGATCATTTGAAATATTTTGGAAAAACTGCCCAGACTGCGTTCAGACATTCTTCTGGTCCGTGTGCGAGCCACCTTTCGTCGGAGAGGCGTAAACGAAGCGTCAGTTGGTGATATGAATTTCATTTATTTGTCCATTGCAGTGAGCCAAGTTTTCCTAGCCTGATTGTAGTGAGTGTCGGGACCGGCTTTTTAAGGATTGGGCTCCACAGTCTTTTTTAATCGTTTAAGCTTCATGGCTTCTATCCTCGGCAGTCACTGACTGCGACATATCATTGCGCTCCTATCACCTTTCCCTCGTGAGGGCTCCGTGCTGTGTAGTTTATGTGCCTGCCGTCTGCTGTGGTGCTGCGAGCACCGTAGGGTTTATCGTTCGGATATCGCTCATGTAATAGCACATCATAACGCTGCTGCGAGCACCGTGGGGCTTATCGTTCGGATATCGCTCATGTAACAGCACATCATTACGTTGCTGCGAGCACCGTGGGGTTTATCGTTCGGATATCGCTCATGTAACAGCACATCATAACGTGATACAGAATAGCATGGAGAAATACGGCTAAGATATCAAATGTTCCAACAAAATTATTCCCGGCACAAAACGACAAGAACTGAAATTTTTCACTTGGACCGGCATTCATTTCAACTTGACACATCACTTAATCATTTTTACGACAATTTATTCGAAGCTTTCACCCTATCTCCCGCAGCTGCTTCATTTTTCTTTTGAATTAAATTCTGGCAGTTCGTTACTCAGGTACAGCTGCACAAGGAAAAATTGCTCAATCCTTCGAAAAAGCGTTTTTCATCATACATGATCATCAGCTCGCTATTGTGCATCAATTGTTTCATTCAGGTGCGTCGAATTCGGCTCTGAATCATCATATGTTTGGCTTGCTCATACCTAGAAAGTTCTACAACCACTCAATGAAATCAGTAACTCCGGCAACTATCTCTATGGCAAGACACTTATGAGCTAAAATGGTAAAGATCAGCATCAGGTGAGAGTTCTCGCCGGCCTGTTCAACGTAAAAATAGTATAATTTTTTCAATGCGCTGAAAATTACATAATTTATCGGACCTGGAAGCGTAATTCTATAATCAATTTCTGTTAGAATTAACTTGCAATTAATAGAAATGCAATGACCAAGTCCAAGATCAAAATCAGCTAATCGAGCATGAAATGACTGGAATAAAAACTGAGAGAAAATCGATGCACTTGAGAGCCTGAAAGTTCGTAATACCCCGGGCCTCGAACGGATGAGTTCCACTTGGCCAAAACTGAAGCTCGAGCGTCTAGTGCACGCAAAAAGCCATCAGGAAGACATCGGCGGAGACTGAAGTTTGTGAGCCATTCTGGGGGTAATTTGGTCTAAACTTCGACTCTCGGGAGACGAACGTGCCAAGATTTCTTCCATTTATTTATTTCATTGCAGTTCGTAAAAATATTTTATAATCAATGATTTCACTTATCGGGACCACACATTGGCGTTGCTTCAATAACAGCTGGATCTGCACGCATTTAGCGAACTAAGTTTATTTTCAGATTTTCAGTAAAATTATCAGAAGACTTGTTATAACGGAATCACTGCCATAGCTGAACTTTACGGTTCAAGAGAAATGCAATCGAGAGTGTTGAGTGCAGAGTCTAAGCTGGTTTCCGAACTGAAAACAATGGGCGATAGTTTATTTTTTCAATTTACTACAAGATTTCCTTTTGGATCAGAGTTCATAGTTGAGAAAGTTGGTATCTAATAAAAACATTTCAATAGTTATAATTTTACAACTTTGCTGGCTTGCTGCATATTTCATTTCATACTGTTCGCTCGCGTGTAACAAAAGTACACGTTGGCTGTTGCAGTGGGGTGAACAATCATCCTCTACGAACGTAACTATTGATAATAGGCGAACTGAATTTTCGGTCCGGTATTGCCAAACAAAGCGTAAATGGTTACTTTGAAATCGTCAACTTCAAAGCACTTTAGAGTAATTTATATGAAATGTCCTCTCTGCGAAATCATATTCGTTTGCCATTTCGTACCATGGCTACTCGAGATTTTGCTCATTTGAAACAAACTTGTTAGTGGATTTGTTCGCTAAAGCACGTTACGACACTACCCAGTCTAACTTTTTCGCCGCTTGCATGCATGTTTTTCCCCGCCTAAGCGATTCTATCGCTTAAATAGCTTAGGCGGCGAAAAACATGCATGCAGGCGGCGAAAAGTTAGGCTGGAGACTTTATGCTCTTCCGTATAACTATTGACCACCTCTAGAATGGGAGGTATAGAGCATACATGCCTTCCTCAACTTTCCTGCACGTATTTTCCATCCGCTTTTTTTCAGTTATCGTATTATGCGAGCACGAAGCACCAGCCAAAAGCTGTATAACCACGAATTGACTCGTCGTGTATACCTTCTCTTTGTTCTCAGAGTCCCGCATCTGCAGGTGTCGGCGACGGAGCAACGCTATTTTGTTCGCTAATTTTTATTCTCATTAAAGAATTAGAATTTATATTTTAAACCACTGTGTATAAAAGATATGTCCATGAGACGTTGGTTGTGAAATGTTACAAATTTTTTTGCGGGATTTGAAATATTTCAATTTTTACTCATTCGTTTAATTTTTCTGAACACATGACGGCAGCAGTTTGACAGAGATTGTAATGTACAAAGTATTCAACATCCAAAAGAGAAAATGCCAGGCAGAATAATTGGTGACGGATCAGAAAACAGCTATATAATTATCTTTCTTTTACATCAAATTTTTTCGTCAAAAAGCACAATGCTAACTCATATTGCAAGCCTCTGCAAAAACTTGAATATTTCTGGAGCACTCAAAGCTAGTACAGGAACAAATGATGGGTAGGTGTCATGAAAGAAAGAACTTTACGATCACAAAATGAGGCCTCAGCAGCAATGCAAGGAAATCAGGCGTCCGACAAAGTTTTTCCTTAGAAGCGATTGACGAAAATAAATTTCTATGCATTGACGAAATATAGAGTCTGAAAATAAATTCGAAAAATGCTGCATGAGTGATAATCGAAATATGATCATGAACTTTGAAACGTTTTTTTCAGAAAATCTGTGCAAATCGCACGTTCCATAGAGCAATGTGAGCAGATCTTATGGAGAATCGACTTTCAAAGCTGATGAAGGTATTCACTATTGGTATTCAGTGAATACTGATCTCAATCCTGATGTGCAATTGAGCACTTCCTGGTCATTGAGCTTCAGTTGATTGTTTGAGTCCAAATTCGAAATAATACTCAATTAACTGAAGCATCATTGCCTGAGCAAACAGCTGGCCCCTCTTCTCTCGAGCTTCAGATCTGAACGAGTCAACAAATCACTACGATGTGTTTACATTAGGTACGTGAGGCATGATGAGTTTGTGTGCGTAGAATAACTTACATTAGAGAGCTGCCTTAACATTCAATGTCCAACTCAAGCACACAAAGTTCTACACAAGCACACAACTACACACGCAAATACGAGTAGGAAAACGGGAAGCAAAAGGTGACGGAGTGCATTTTCCGCGGAATCGATTTTACTTCTAAGTTCCTTAACGTGGCGAGTTGCTTGCCACATTCGCTCCGAGAACGGCATGCTCACTCAGAAAAGGAAAGATCCGCAGTCGTACGGAAATTTGTCACGCACAAATGTATACGTACATATATTTGAAATGCGTACAAGATGTCCAAGAACCATTTTCATTCTTTGATGTATCGTTCATTATTTCCTTGCTTGCTTATTTATGCGCTTTGAATTTACCTTTGAGCGGCCCTAATTGTGATAAGGTTTTGTGATTCAGAGCAGATTGAAAGAATTTTTCACTGAAAATAATGCCAGCATTCTGGCATTACGAAGTCAATCTATGAATCTAAGGTTTACTTGCAGAAGAACTGCCAGTAACCTTCAATGAATAAAATTTATCAACAGGGCACAATAGATGGTTCAGAATGGATTTCTGTACAAATTGTTCAAAAATTAAAATTTACGATTTAAACACCCCTTCTAGAAGCTGTTGGAAGAGGGCCATGAGATGCCCATCCGAGCAGAGATGGTCACCAAAACGTGCTTTGCTAGGCCTGATTAGAAGTGTTCATTGTTCCAAACTTACAAAAGTGTTTTTCAGCCCCTTTAAAAAACAATTTTGTGCATGCTTATATAAATTATATAATTTGCAATTTTCTGAAATGGTTAATATATTGCATTTCATTACAGTTTCAAATAGACGTATTTAGTAGTTAATTACTTAATAGTGATTAGTTTTTAGAAACATTTAGCACTAACAACAGATATACCGAAAAAGTTACCTTACAACTGCTGATTGTTTTTAAAAAACTTGGTAACGGAAACGCTCAAAACTAACACGATCTTAACGATCTTAAACCGAATAGATTACATAATTTTCATAACCGACAAAAAACATCACACCAGATTCTTTCTTGAAAGAAAGCGTCGCACTTCTACCACTGAAATGTATTATCGAGAACGGAGGAGCTTCTCAGTTACCTGGCCGCAGCGGCGGACTACTTCACCGGACGCAGAAATGCTCTCCGACTGACCACCGATGGCTCAGGGCGCTAATGTAACCAAGCCACTGAATCAACGGCGAAAGCTTCCACAGACTATTTCGCTCGCAGGAAAATTCATGGTACAATTATACATTAGAAAGAAAGCTGAGATGAGAGGAGAGCTATCGCTCCTTGGCAAACAGCACTTGAGTGAAATTAGGAGTAAGAGAACAGTTGAATTACAAATGCCTTCAACCGTTGCAACGGAGAATTTCCCTTAGAAAGTTGACAGCCACAAATTGGCTGAAAGTGGAACAATATGTTCAGGTCTGTCGGAGAGCTGATCTTCAGCAGCTTCAGCTCTCATTGCGGGACGTAAATAAAAAGGTTTTTGACAAATTCAATGCGGACTGTAGTCTATTCGAATATACATGAGCCACTGAAATTTGTGCGCTGATGGTAACAAAATTATTTATTCATTGTTAGTCCAGTACGAAAACAATTTGGTTTTCTGAATTCAGGAAACTTAATAAGGCATTTCGGAAGTAGCCATTAGTGTCAATTTTGATCCGATCAAGAGTAGCAAATGTTGAATCATGTCAAAAAGACCACTTTAAATGTTTACACTCCATCTCATATCCAGGGAGGTGTTACATGCATTTGTTTAACGGTGCACGTGTTTGCACTTCCACTGGCGCGAAGGAACAAGTGTCGCTGTCTTTTCATCACAAGAATTACTTTTCTCTAAATCTTAGCTCGTAGTCCTCCCGCAATTCTGCAGTAACAGATAATTGAAGAATTTTTCGCTCGTTGTTAAGTCGCTACGGTACCAAACTCTCCTAAATTCTTGACAACGTATCGCAGAGTGAAATAAGGTCTGACCAATAATAATGAAACAGTTCAGTGACATACAAGACTCGTGAGAATCAGGAATTTTTACTTCAATTCGATGCCTCACATCTTATCTCTTTCTCACTCTGCATCAAAGGGAGTGTGATAACGACGGATTTGATTTCACTACGTTCTGCACGTAATTGAAATATGTTAAGAAATTTCTATAAGCGAATATTCGATAAAGAAGATAGAACAAAGGCACAATATACAATCTTTACAATTACGCTGATGGCGTTGGCGTTAAAATTAATTCATCAATAATGGCCCGAAGTATCGCCTGTCGGAGCGAGCGAATATTTCCGTCGCTAACAACGGGATGAGCTTCATGGTGCCGCCAATTATTCTATCAACACCGAAAATTGGACTAATTATTAGAGTGCACATTACACGCAGCAGCAGCCAACATTGAAGGTCTACGTAACTACGCTTCTAACAATTTTTTAGAGAAAAGTTCATTCATGCTGCTTAGATTACACTGCTCAACAATGGAAAAATTACAGAAAGACAGAAAAGATTGCATAATAGAAATGCGAATACCGGTCCCTATAGATTTAATGTCACTGAGCAAAAAAATAACTCAAAATTGCCTGCTTGCTCAGATTTTCGAATTGTTTTGTGATATAAATTTGAAATATAACGCTGTGGGGAAAAATTGTAAAATTGAAAAATCATAATTGTAAAAATTGTAAATCAGAAATTGTGTACTAACATTTCGTAAACATTGGCAGGCAGGTAGCGTATTAGGATTGATAATTGATTGAAACTGTTTGCCTTGCAAAATCTTGCGTATATGGGGACTTTAAATGCCCCTGTCTAACCTTTATCGTACTTAGGCGTGGCAGTTTTTGGCATAAGTATTCGAATGCACGGCCATTTTTGTTAAGGGCTTTTGCCAACTGCTTCATAAGTCCAAGTTTTATGTGCAACGATGGTAGGGCGATACTGTTTGTGTTCACTAGAGGTTCGTATGAAACGGTTTTAGTGGCAGGCATCAAAGCTGTTCGTCCAGACCGTTCCTTCTGTTTGTAATGGGCATCCTTCGCATGGCTATCCCACTCTCATTTATAGAATGAGTACTTTGTGAACCCATCGTATAGACCTGGTCCAATAGCTGTTAGTTTGAAACCTCAACACACTAACCCCGTATGTTGATTGTTGTTTATTCGACTCAGAAAGCGTCTACACATTGGATAACTTTCTTTCTCTAGAGATGTTTAATAGACAGGGTGTGTTGATGATATTATAGTGCTATTGTGCAACAGCACATCCTTGAGGATTGTCTCCAATCGTCTGCAATGTATAGAATTTTTAGTTTAAGGGTCAAACCTTCAACATCATTTTAAAATATTAAGCATAGTCGCAACTGAAGAATGTAGAAAGTTTTTTCTTTTAGTTCCTTTCTTCCAGCATGGCACTATGCAGAAATAGCAAACGGTGGCGTGATTCGTTGATTCACGCCCAACGCCAGCCACACAAAAACGCATGGAAACTTTTTCCCTCGCATCCAAGCATTCAGGGTTGATGAACAATTCGACAACAGACGTTAGGGGCCCAGTTTTTATCCTAGCTTCTGGCACGACACCCAATGTGTGGTAGTAGTACATATGCCTTTTTCATAATAGCCGCTTTCTGTTACATTTATTATTTCAAAATAATGAAATTATAATAGTTCGACGCACTTTTTCGGAAAAAACTCACTTAGCGACTGTGAAGTTGCTAAGCAGAATGATTACGGGGCTCAGGTGATGGCATTGACGGCCTAGAGAGCGGGAGCGTCACACCGCACTGATGGACAAGTGAGCTGTAATTTTGCGAGTTTTTTCAACGTAATTCCGTTACTTCAGGAACGATGAAATCTATTTTCAAAAATGAATTCAGCTTTATCATCCAATTTGACTGAACTTGTCATGAAATTTGAATTCAGCTCTGAATCTGATTTACATCTGCCGAAAAATATGTAATTAAGACGAGCATATCTAAAGCAGAGTTTGAAAATAAGCCACACCACCATTTCCGTTCACAGTTCGGCATAAATCAGCCAACACGCTTAGTACCAGAATGTTCACAAAATGACGGTGGATGGACGGTCTTCCTTTGATCTAAGAAGAAGACTGACTTGATTCCAGGCGGTCGCTCAGCCTCTTTCGTAGACATAAATCTGTGAAGAGGATTTTCCTTTGGGCGTGGCAAGAGACCAGAAAAACGCGACCTATTTACCCACCTCTGTAGACATATGGCGGCGCTTAAAACAGGTTCCGTTACTGCTGAGATAAAGGGTTGAGAAGAAAAAATTTCTTGGATATACATGAGGAAAGTCTCTTGTTATTTGTTTATTTTTTGTTGAAAAGTGCTCAGCAAAAATTTTAATTTTTTCGTTCCATCATTTGGTTGTTCTCTATTTCATGTTCAGTAACACGGCACTAGATTCCCTGGCAATAAAACATTAATGTTCTTTTCTCGCCTCCGAATAACGTGTGAATCCCAGTTTCATCAAATGATGCCCTATAATGTGTGGCTCCCTGTTTCATCAAATGATGCCCAATAACGTGTGGTTCCCTGTTTCATCAAATGATGCCCAATAACGTGTGGTTCCCTGTTTCATCAAATGATGCCCAATAACGTGTGGCTCCCTGTTTCATCAAATGATGCCCAATAAAAAACAGAAGTGCAGAGCGCAAAATGCCATTTACACGACCTTCGCGTTTGGTTGTCAGCGCTACTTTGCTTCTTACACCTCAGCAGACGTGCAAGGTTCACGATAAAAACATCAGAAGCGAGGTGCTACACGGCCTAGTTATTTTGTTTTCCGACCACCAACTTGTGCGTTTAGGCGTACCACGCCTCGCTGAAGTGGTGAAATGATGTGGTGCTGCGTCTTTACTACTCTCCGAAAGAACTGAACTGGAAATAAGTGCACTCAAGTAATGTACAATTAGCTTTCATGTGCTGAGAAATAAACTGCAAAACTGCTCAATTTTTTCTCTCAAATAAGGCGGTCAAGTATGGACATAGCTCTTAGCTTTTGAGTGTCTGTAGAAAAATTTCTGCCGCTGGAACTGTAAAATGGTTTCATGCAATTATGAGAAAATATCGTACCTAGTAATTACTTTTATACCGATTTAATTTTTGCATATCTTGAATAACTTGAAAATTCAAGAAAGTGTAGATATGTTGGTCAAATTTCCAATGATTTATCCTATAGGATTCCAATGACACACAAAGAAATAGTTCAAATATTGGCCTTTCAAGAATTGTTTTTCGTGAATTTTCCGTACGACGTGCTGTCACAAAGAGCGTCCAATGTACACCCTCGAAACCTCATCCTTTCATGAGCGTACTAAGAAAATAATAAACTAAACGTGAACGGGTCCTGAAGCGAGCATTATTTGGGCGAGCTACGAGAACCTGAGCGTCTGTTGTAAGTGCAATGCTTGGCCGAACATGAACATCCATCAGTAACTTTTACCAAACTGAAGACACTCGATCCGGTCTATAATCATAATGGGGCATGAGCGTCTACTGACAATTATATTATTGCATTCATTATAATACACAGAATGACGAACAAGAGTTCTGCAAGTGCACAATAATAATGATCATTTTCGAACTTGAAGAACAGCTCATCAACGCCAACGTCAAAAGTCTCAAATATCAGGCTGGCTCTTCGCGTCACTTGCACCACGTTGTTTAACTTCGACCCACTGGCCAGGTTGGCAACCGCAGCGCCTTTACGTGGACATTGCGCAGCGCCTCGTGCGATCATTTTGCTGACGAATCAAATCATAAGTCCATCGGAGGAGCTTGCATAGCTCATGCACTTCCTCGACTCAGCGGCAAAACTCAAACTGTAACTGATGTAACCTAAGGATCAGCATCTGCGTTGGATGCAGACTTCTTTCTCTATCATAAGAGGGCGATACAAGAGCCAAAGCTGTTGCTACTTCTAAGAGGGCGATTCAGTGCGCTATTTTTATTGCTATTATTAAAGAGCGAGACACAGAGCAATTTCTTTTGATACCATATAAAGAGCAATACACTGAGCTATTTTTATTGCAGCTACTAAGGACTTGATCTAAGCATTGTACGCTGACGCAGCAGAAAACAAGACATTCCCCCCCTCCCCCACACACACAGCGCTCACCGCGAGTGTTATGTTTGAACTCGACGCCTGCGTTCTTATTCAAAATCAGTTTCCACTTAGCACGAAGTACTCCCGAGATGTATATTTGCAGCGGGACCTAGAAAGGCAATGGTGGTCTCTTAATGTCATTATTGAAAAATTGTAAAGATTTTGGCAATGGTGGTCTCTTATTGGCATAATTGAAAGATTGTAAAGGTTTTGAAAGATTCATCTGCCATGCGCGGTTAATTGTAGCAAGTGAGACAACAAAATGATGTCAACAAATAAAAGTCAGGCAACATCATTATTGGCTTTAACTAGCTGAAGAGCTTTGAAGGATCCCTTTCAGAAGTGAAACAAATCCTAAAGTATTGTATAGATGATGATTAAGTTTATTTACATTTCTGATACTGCATCAAAATAGCCTATAAAATCGAAGTACTAAAATTAAATTGAATTTCTAATCGAATTTTTACTTGGAAATGGTTAATTTTTTCATCTCAAATATTTTCTATAACTGTAATGTTAGCCCTAAAGTTAGAACGTCAGCTTGCTCTTAATTGGTGAAGTAGAAAAGAGCTAGCAACAATATACTGTTTGGCCTTAAATTCACTTTCGTAGTTTAATCATCATTGATATGTCATTTTTCTGGTGAATTAAGAACATTCAATTTGCAAGCGTGCATTCAAATTTTGAATGCGTGGGACATCATGAATTCCGTCCGGTCAGGGATGACAGAATTTATTTCATACGAGTGGAAAAAGTAATTTTAGGATTTACCTCTGTGCAATTCGTGCCTATTTATACTTATGACAATATTTTGTAAAGGATCTAGGGTAGTCATTTCATGCGCAGAGACCAGAAAGGCGGGGGTTTTTGCCACTACTAATTAATTTATCGAATAACATCCGACTAAAAGTTAGATAGCTTCAGGATTTGTAGGTTCTTAAAAGAAATGTTAAGTCAGGGCGTTGAATTCTGAGTTAGAGATATCCCCAATCCATTTTTATTTTTTCAGGCAAAGAACATACTCTGTCAGTTTCGTTCTACCCTCATGCCTTATATCAATACCAGGCTGACTACACGGGCCTGTGTGTTGTCAATGGTTTTACATGTTCCCATGGTGTGTTGTGACTGAATTTCTGTAAAAATACAAATGATTTTGAAAATTTTGTTCGTAGGTGATGAAAATGTTCTTTAAATGTCAAATATTCAACTACCGAAATACCCGAGCATTCCTAGCTGTCAGACTCCCAAATTGTTGTCCTTTTCTTATCATAACGTCGAGGAGTAGTGTTCACTTTCTTTTAGAATAAATTGTACAAATATTCAGGGTTTTCTACACCTCTACACATTTTATTCGCTTCGAGAGAGAGCGAAACTCTTTTTCCTCTCCGCTTAATTTGGGTGGAAAATATTGTGAAGTTTTCGAGGAAAACTCTGCAACTCTGTAAGGTCATCCGTCAGGAGTTTGAGTCTGAAGAAGCGAGTAGATCATACTGTGTCATTTAAAAAGAAGTGAAATGGAAAACTTTCCCGAAAAGACTCTTGAGGGACTTCATGATTTATGTTTTGTAGGTTGGAATATGAACTTGCATTGCTGCTTAGTGTGTGAGGTTTGAAAGGAAGCAATTCAGCCATCCAGGTCTCCTGCAGCGCAATTAGAAAATAGGAATTCGAGCGACTTAGCGTGAGATGCTGATTTTCGGGATTAAAAACCAAATTGGTGCCAATACGGAAATAGCAGTTAACTTTACGCTATTTTTTAGACAATCATCATACAGATTGACAGCAAAACCATTGATCTACAGCTTTCACAAAAGTTGTTAGCATTAGTTTTTACGATGGGACTTGCCTCAGCGATGTTTAATGAATGAGGAAAGATGGAAGACGATACCACATTGCTGGAAGGAGGAATATGTTCGTTCAGTTTAACAAGAGCAGCTAAGTTACCTGAAGCCATCGTGACTCTTCTGGCATCTGGTGTGCAGGGAGTGGCGCTGTGTGCAGGGAGTGGCGCTGTGTGCAGGGAGTGGCGCTGTGTGCAGGGAGTGGCGCTGTGTGCAGGGAGTGGCGCTGTGTGCAGGGAGTGGCGCCGCATAACAAACACAAAATCAAATTGCATTTCGAAACATCCCCAAATTCGAGAAACTCGTTTCATTGCAGCAGCTCACGTCGAAGATACCCGGTTTATTTTCTGCATCACGGTACAATATTTATGACTTCTATTGTGAAAAATGAACTAGACAAAATCCGGTGTTTGCAATTCATTTCGAGACAATTTTACAAGTTTTCGGAGAAAGAGTCGTGGAATCACTGAATCAAAATAAATATTGCAAAAATACTGTACTTGAAAATTTCTTCCGTGAATACATGTAAGGGTTTAAGCAATAGTTCTCAAACAAAAAACTCGGGTGGATGTTAACGTGGAAACTTTTTCATTTCGTCAATCTACAATACTGCATAAATTTTATAGAAATCCTTTAGTTTTTCTAACGCATGAGTCGGAGGAAATTGATACAAGCGAGTCGTACAGTCGTGAAATACAATCTATGTTTGTCTGTGAGATATGCTACGGAAAACAAAGATGCGAACTAAATGTAAGAAAGTTTTCATTTTCCTACTGTATGTTTATCTTTTTGTCTATTTCATGGGACAATTGATTGTTTATTTTTGTTGATGATTCCATTAGCCAATTTACATTCAGATTATAATTCAGGAATTCAAGCAGTGAGTCTCTCAGGGCAATTTTAATAAATGAAGAAAAAGTTCACTGTTTGCCTTCACAGCCTGCAGCAACATCACGAAAGTCTCGCGTGACAATACCACGACTGTAGCTCTACGTTCACATGTTACTATGTTGGGACTGGGGCTCCAGCTTTCTAATACAAGTATCATGATAATCCATCACTTTTTATTCCAACTGCTTGGGTCGACTAAAGCTCCTCTTTCGTCAAAAATGAATACTGTTGATGATGTAATGATCCTGTGTAGCATATTTGTTGTGTCTTGAACTTTTGTAATCTTGTGAACCCTTCTGTCTGCCCAGGTCGTTGAAAACAGCTCGATGATCTGCCACTCCAGCTTACAACACACAACTCGCTCAGCTTATTTCTGATTGGGGACACGGAGTTTGCTGGTGGGAACGATATTTCCTGCAGTGCTCAATTGTGGCGTATATTCCACCCTTAATGCTTGCTGTGTTGTTCTCTTGGAGGATTTTCTTGGCAGTCAAGGTGTAGGCTTTGATGCCATAGCGCTACTCCTCTAACAAATGCTTCCGATTTTCTTTGTATTGCGTGAATCCCTCCTTTTCGCTGGGAGTCATAATGATCTACGGGGGTGACTTCGGTTATGCTATTAAACTATACACTCAATTGGATTCTCTTGGGCATTGATGGCGTACAGATTTTTTCAAGAGTACCATCGATGCACCTACATGTTTTTCCGCACATTCCAGCACATTGGTATCATTCCATTGGTAACACACATTGGTATCATTTCATTGGTAACACACATTGGTATCATTCCATTGGTAACACACATTGGTATCATTCCATTAGCGACACACATTGGTATCATTCCATTGGTAACACACATTGGTATCTTCATTGGGAACACACATTGGTATCATTTCATTGGGAACACACATTGGTATCATTTCATTGGGAACACACATTGGAATCATTTCATTGGGAACACACATTGGTATCATTTCATTGGTAACACACATTGGTATCACTTCATTGGTAACACACATTGGTATCATTTCATTGGTAACACACACTGGTATCATTCCATTAGTAACACACATTGGTATCATTCCACTAGTAACACACATTGGTATCATGAAGCACTGAGATTCATCCATTGGATTCCATTCAGGCTCAACGCTTTGGTTTTTGGTTAGAATTTCTGCAGGGTGTGGGTAAAATCTATTTGCCTTTGAATGTAATTGGCTGAGCGATTAAACTCTGGTGTATAAAGTGAACTTGAAGTAAAATAGTACTTCTATTTCGCGTGCACATCTGAGATCACGTCGCCTGCATTCAATACTGAGGGTCTAATGCAACCGACAACTAAACTACTCACTGTCGTGAACTTCTGTGAACAATGTAAAGAGTAAATCACCTAGTGATAACATAAACTATTTTGATTATCGTTGTAGTGAACTTTTAATCCTGTATTCGCATCAGAAAAATACCGGCAAAAATATTGATAAACAATACCAAGGAAAAGTATCAAAAAACCGTAAATGACCACCAATTATGGCAGTATATTTTGTAAACAAATCAGACTGCTTTTCTCGTAATAAACAATCTGCAACTTTTTTTAAGGTCTCTCTAAAACGGTTAAGAAATTCAGTCACCAGAAATGAAGGAAAAATTCATCAGAAATTAACCGAAATTCACCTGTCAGCAGAAGAATTCACAACGCTATAAGCAAATTTCTTGGATGGGACACGTCAGAACAGACTGTAAAATTTAAAAAAAAATGCACCCTACAATAGCCGAATGATGCCTCACTGACTTTTCTTTCATTCCTTTCTCTGAAGGAAACTACCGCAAGATTAAGCAAGAGAAATTAAGTGCCCCTTAAGCCCCCGTAACGATGTAGGCGGGAGAGCTACATTATACGTGCGGTGCTGCATAGTCCGTGTTTAGGTCGTCGTATACTGGGTTAGGATTGCGTGCTAACGGCTTGGCCACACCGCAGGGTGGGTATTGCTGCAGCTGCCTGCACCACCTACCTGCACCACCTGCCTGCACCACCTGCCTGCACCACCTGCCTGCACCACCTGCCTGCACCACCTGCCTGCACCACCTGCCTGCACCACCTGCCTGCACTACCTGCCGTCGCGCCACTACGCAGCACAACCAGGACGAGGCTGTGGCACACTTGGAATGTGTCACGTGTTTGGGAGTTGGACCGTATATAAATGTTCGTATCTATTTTCAGCTGAATGAAAGATGCAAAAAACGACCTAACTCGACTGAATTCACTTACAGATCAAGTTTGAAATATTTGATTGATTTATTCACCGCACGCATGTACATGCTTGCAAGTAAGATAAAAGAATATACCCAAACCTAAGAGTCAGAAATATTCGCATTGTTCACAAAATAAGCTACGAGGTTTCTATGGACGCCTACCAAGAGACGAATAAATTCTGCATCAAACCATGATAAATATTTTGAATTTCTAACTTAAAACAAGTTGGTAACATAAATAGATAAGTTATTACAAAGTTCATCGTAAGTACTGGTTGGGATTCTGATCAGCATGTTTCTTTGGACGATATTTCTTGTCTTTCAATCCTAGCTATAAAAATAGAAGTTCACCATCATTCATGGCCAACAATAACGTTAGGAAATGATAAATAGCATGATCTTTTTTTCACTTTTGTTCATGTTTTGCTTTATTTTTCGTTTGTTTAATTCATTGAGAGAATGTAATCTTTAAGCCTTCTTTTAAAAGCCGAGTGGGCATGGCCGTCGCATATATGAAGCCGGATGACATCACAGAATTTTGCGCCAGCGAAAAGAAAGCTATTTTCAAACGTGACTCCGAAGTGCTACTGGACTAAAAGCTTCTTTCTCTGTTCCGTTATGTAGTCATGGCAGTCAGTTTGAGCACAAACTTGATGCAGAGAGTCAGAATTTGAGCCAGTTTCCGGTGTTTTGCACTTAAAACTTCGATGAGAGGATTTACAATAGTTAGGCCGTTTCAGAGTTTTAGGTTCTCGAACGGATCATTTGTGTGGCGTTGTAGCTTTAGCTAGATATGGTCCTAATTGTGTTATGTAACTCCGTAATTATAACTTCAGTTCTATTTTGCTCTGTGTCATGCCTTGCTTCTGTGCAGGAATGAATGTGCGAATGGTTTAGTGTGCTGTAAAGATGTCTGCTACAAACACAATGACAGATGTCTATAGCTTGTTTACCGGCATTCGCTTTCTCATTCGTGATCGTGTAGAGTGAAGCCATACAGGTCTCCCCATGGCTCTCTCCGATGAGCTTCTTCGTGCTCTCATATCTAACCTCTCACTCGCGTAGAATATCACAATGGATTTCCTTCATACTGCTCGCTTACACACAATGAACCCTCCGATCGACCCTAAATGAATCAACGAGTTCATTTTTAAATTAGCAAGCTATCGCCTGTGTGAAGCTTTTAGTCAGTCCCCAACATTAACGCTGGCAAAATTATTTGTACTATTCATGCATTGGAAAAATCATGGTTCAGGAAATGATGAGATATTGCCATGAAAGATTACGAAAATTTCCCGTGTAATGATCTAAAAGCTTCAAAAACGGAATAACTTCCGTTAAGAAGTGCTAAAATAAATCTCAGAAATAATTCGAATTAATGACTATATATCTGTGCTTTTCGATACTTAAAAGCGAAATAATCGATATTACAATCGTACATTTGCAAGTATAGACATATCTCCTCAAGATGTGTCGTGAGTCAAGATATACTCAAGATGTGTCGTGAGTCAAGATATACTCAAGATGTGTCGTGAGTCAAGATATACTCAAGATGTGTCGTGAGTCAAGACATACAACAATCTACGACTTCGTTCAACATACATGAAATTCTTCAGACGCACACTGCTTTGTGATATATCGGTGAACGAAGATCATCTTGACATCTCTACGAAAGGCTTTACAAATTATACAGATGCAAATATTGTCTCCATCATTCAAGCAGAGATTATACAGGCTAAAGCCGCTCTCAACAGCCGTCAGCCGAGCAAACAGCTCCCTTGCGTCCGGTCAGAGAGGCGAATGTTTCGTTGCCATCCGATGCATGAGCACAGATTGCGTTAGTACATTCATACCCATGAAGATTGTGAAAGAAGCTTTTGCGTGAACAGGTAATTATGTTTAGTTTTGTGTCCCTCTGATGCATTTTTAAATGAGACGAGGACCTTGAAGGCATTGGTCGCACAGCTGAAAGAGAACAAAAGCTTTCGTTCTGAATTTCGTAGTTAACCTGCGACTGAGAAGAATGTTCAGCACTTTTTAGCTGCCGAATATGTTAGAAACTCATGCTTATCTGAAGCAAATTTTCTTTGAGAATGCTATGGAATAATCACGACTTACAGAACTTTGAGATGAAAAAATTCCGTTCCTTAAACTTATGACCCAAGGGAAATTCGTTTAAAATATCGAACCTCATCAGCATAATTCTGCTCGTCTGCATGAGAGTGACCGAACATGAACCGCGCTATCCTGCTCTCTACTTTGTCTGCCTGCCTTAAAATTATCGACAGGTTCTAAAGAGGCCTGTAGTGAGAGGAACTTTTAGTTGAGTCTTACGGGTCATCAGCAGGAGGCTGCTCAATGTTTTGCGGAGGAAGAGTCTGCTCTCGAGCCCTAAACTTTTCTGGCTTCCCTAAATTGCTAAAAAAAGAAACACGGCTGCCTTTACTTGTTTTCAAGGTCGGTTTGAACGTCGAAGTAAAAGAAGCAAAGGCAGTCCGAAATGCATTTCTTTCAACCCGAGTGGAGACTCCATGCAATGCGAGTTATTCCTGCAAAATGCCTACAATGGAAGCTGACCCCCTTGGCCCTTGCTACCGACTCACAATACTTGCATTTCGCTCGAAACTTTAGAATTGAAGCTGAACTCAAAACTACTTGGTAAATATAAACCAAATAATCTATTTTGTCTTTGTTCACTCAAAGAACTCTAAATTATGTGAACTGTGTGAACTATGTGAGCTGTGTGTGCTGTGTGTGCTGTGTGTGCTGTGTGTGCTGTGTGAGCTGTGTGTGCTGTGTGAACTGAGTGTGCTGTGTGTGCTGTGTGAGCTGTGTGTGCTGTGTGAGCTGTGTGTGCTGTGTGAGCTGTGTGAGCAGCCATGAGCTCAAAATGCAATTCACCAACTACACTCTTTACCAGAATGAAATTTTACAACGAGCACGAAAATTTACCAACATTTTTTCACATAAGAGCGAAAGAATAATCATGATACTGCACTGTCTAGTTTAAGGAGAAAAATACAAAGAAAACAAAGTAAGTTGCTGAACGAAAACTGCAACACAATATGCAAACTAACGTCGTTTATTCAATAGCCACTAAGTACTTTAATATCACTCACTTGTCAACTAACGTAGGCTTAATATTCGCGCAGCTAAGCAGAGCTAAGGCGTGTTGGCTCACTTCTTCCTGAAGACCGCAGTAACGGCGCCGTTTTGGCCGATGGCGGAACGACCATGCAACTCTCGTGGTTTTCCTGCTAAGTTTGGTGCTTAGCTCGCGCTAAGTGCCGCTGTGGCAAGTGTCGCGACCGTTGCATTCTGAACTCTTCCTGTGTCATGAGGTGGAAAAGAATATGGAACAGTCACGGGCGACAAATTTAGACGAATAAAACTACAGTTCTACGGTACAAATAAATGGTGAATCAAAATCACTCAGAGTAAGCAAATATAAATAAATTATTCTCTCATAAAATCCTCATAATGCTCTGAGTATATAACGCTTGATTAAACGAATATAGTGTAGTATCAAAACGTCAAAATTACTACTCAGTGAAATTTTATACCCCGGAAAAAATTCGGAACAGAAATCAATTTTGTTCAGCTTTGAATAAAAAGATTAATAAATGATCGCTGAATGGGACGCTCAAAATTCACACAGAGGTTAAGTGAGGCGGTCATCATTAGGTGTGTGGGCTCTACGAGGTGAATTTCATTCAATGGACGCGAGACACCTGTAGATTTCTAGCATGGTGACACGGCCTGGCATGATAACACGGCCTTGCATAGTAACATTGCCTTGCATGGCAACATGGTAACACATGGCCTTGCCGTCAGACTGTTTCTAAAAGTAGAATTTGTGTACAGCTTCTGTAGGTTTTTCATGGGCTAATTTCTTTCTCTGTTCTAAACAATTATAAAAAGTAGCATCCTTTAAGGTTGATTAGAAATTTTCCAGGTGTGCTTAAATTAGAGGGACGCTGCTGAAAAGAGTTGATGGAGCACCTCATAAGGTGCTCCAGCAACTTTTTTCTTTTCTACACTTTTCTACAGAATTTTCTATTTGATTCTTGTCACAGTGTGGCAGTTTCTACGATCCCATCACTAAAACTATAACACATCCAACTATGCTCTGAGTAGTATGGAGAGTAAACATATATAATGATTCGTACGAGCTCAGTAGGTATGCCTGTCACGGGCTTTGAATGAAAAATGAACGAGGCTCACAATGAAAATAGGCTTATCAATGCGAACTTCACCAATAGCAAATGGGCAATGAGGGCCAAATGCTCTTCCTTTCCGAAATCAGGCGCCCGCTGATGGATTCGGCGAGAAGTTGCCGAAGAAGGGCGACTTAGAATGAAGACAAATTTATTGCTCGGCTTGCAATTGCTACGGACCTGAACCCTATTGAAAAGCTTTCGCTCGTAATTTAGAGGGACTCTAACGAAAATGCGACGCTCTACTTCATGAACTACATTTTTTTGCTGGAGCTAGCAAAACGACCGGTCCTTAATTGAACAGTGAAAGGTTTAGTGGAATTTGGTATTTGCAGCTGCGCCGTAGAAATAGTCTCCAGCATTAAACACCTATACGGCCTAGTTGTATAGTTGGACTGAATTCTTGACACTTATGTCACACATAAATTTGAACAACGCTACCTACCATACACAGCTGCCATTCAGGGTTGAGGGGTCCTTGTAAACATCTGCATGAAGTTGTCTGCATGTAATAAAACACTCAGGCTCTGAGTAGATGTCCACGGGACGATGATCATAGAGTTAGTGAGACGCTGAATTATTTCTCAAAAATTATCCCTCAACGTCTATCACCGCAGACATAATAGAGACAACCCCTAAACATTGATTCATGGATGTCATTGGCTGGAATGTTCTCAAAAAATGTTAAATCAGAAAATGGTTAACAGATTGGAAACTTAATGTATTTATTACTAATGAAAATCAGTTTAGGGCGGAGAGTGAGGTCCACAATATTTACAATTTCGTTTAGAAAATTACTCAGCAAACGCTTTCATAACATTTACCTGAATAATGAATACATACGCTTTGTATTAAAAATTCAAAAAATCCCATTAAATAGAATTTGATGCTTAAAATGAAAGACGTGAGCCGTCGGTGTTCACGGAGGGGATTTTCAAAATGTTGCTGACCGACCAGAAGTACAAACTCATTTTCATGAACACTTAACCAAAGCTAAATGTAGGTTCAATGGCTATTTTCAAAGTTACTCACCATAATTGATTTTAAATTGAAGTCGAATATTGAACTTGAGTTTAAACCCATCGCGGTCAAGGTGTTAATGGGTCCTAAATTTTTTGGCTTCCTAATTGCATTGTTATATTACTATTTACATAAGTTGGCACCGGGTTGAGCAGTGTTACGAGAGAAACTCGGCGGAGTTTGTGTAGAAGAGGCACCACAAGGGCACGACAATTGCATGTCTCGCTGGGCGCAGCTCGTTACGCTGGCAGAAAAGGCGTATCTCAATGCGATGACGCCCTCAAATGAGAGTGAAAAACGAAAACGAAGGCTGGTGGCACTCTACGCCGGCTTCTTTCACGAGAGAAAAAAAACTAAATGAAACAAGGCATATCTAAACAGAATGTCAGTAAACATCCACCTTCTGCGACAAAAGTGGCAGACTCTAGGGGAAGTGTCTAGCTGAGATTGTAACTACGGAGCGCTAGTTCTGCTGGGGTGCACTGACGAGGCCAGACACGGCCAGCATACCCTCCCCAGCATCCAGCAGTCCACTGAGGAGCTCCATCTCCCCAAGATACACTGAAAGAACCGTCTCCCTAAGATCACTTTTTTGATTGATTTTGATCGTAATGTATACTTTTACGTGAAAATCTTATTGTATCTTGAGAATTAATTCTAAAACATTTCGTTGGAAAATAAATTTTCCTAGTCTTTTGCTAGAAAAATAATGATAATGTAATATTTTACAAATGTTCATCTCCACTCCGACTGCAAATGTTGTCGTCTTTGCCTTCTTTGAAACAATCAAGGCTCCAAGGGACTCACTACTTCCATAAAACTTTGCCGAACTTGAAATCCCAAGCGAAGTTTCTTCATGGAAGGAGACTAATTTGATTCACTGCCCTCGAGAAATCCCTAGTCATTGATTGTCGCTCGCAGCATTCGAAAAGAACTTGATTCCGCTGGAAAGTTGGCGCAATGAGCTGCAGAAATAGTCTACGCATATTTCTAAAATCTTCGAAATTATTTCACTCGGTGTGATCACCCCCACAACTGCACGAACACGTGAATTCAACATGTAAATGATCTGGAATCGTGTTATTTCATACACATCGTAATTTTAATCCTTCTTGATAAAGATGAATGAGTTAATAACTACCATTCTGCAAGAATATCATTCATTCTGTAATTTTTTAGATTAGAATAAGAACTTCCGAGTGACGCTACACTCATTTTCAGCCACGGAAAAAATGCAATATAATAGGAATTTATTTTATCAACAGCTTTTGAAATTTATCACAAGCAATAAACAAAATTGTCAGAGTAAGAGTTAGAAGAAGTTTGCTAACGGGATATTTTCAGACTGGCTGAAAACTGAAAATGCGGCTGTGTTCAAAAGATGTTTGAGGCTGTGGACAAAATGCCTTCTACGGTTCGGAGATCGTCGGAGGTGGTTGATGTGACAATTTTTTAGAACTTTTTTATTAACATCATTAGGAATTACGAGATAAATGTAAAATGAAGCCAGCTCACACAACGCCACTCACTGCGTGCAGACAGAGCAGCACCGCACCCGAGCGCTGCTCTGTCCGTCCTTTCTACCCTAACGCAACAGCCACTTGTAACCATGCCAAAAGTTCAAACTATTTTATTTTGAGCCAAAATTTTCAAATGCTCGCATTTACTGCCTCCAGCGATCACAGAAAAAGTATTTAAATTTATATAACCAAAACGGTTTATTTAATTTTAACTTATCCTTACTCCAAGCATCATTTTTTATTTGAACTAAATTTCATGAACATAGAATGAACTATGATTTCATCATGTTTATGCTGATCTTATCAGATACTGATTGTTGGTGCAGCTTGTCTCGAAAGCCTTAATTTTGAGACAAAATGTTCATGAAGCTAAGCTTTTCTGTCTTTTAAATCGTGTGTATTCCCTGATACGATTTCGCAACATTCAAGTACGAAATTCAACATTTAGCTAAATGGTGCACATAATCCGATTCGTACTCTCTGTGTGAGTCTCCTTTTCAAATTAGGGTCAATCCTATGTGATTACCTTACATTGGCAATTCGTACAAATTATTGTTACTACATGTGAAATGTTACGCATTAGTTTCCGTACCAATTATGCCAGCGCAAGATTTTGAACAAATGACCCGGCGAAGAAACAAAATTATTCGGAAAGATTCGCCAGTTCATATTTGAATAACCAAATCCACCGACAAACCTTTCCACTGGCAAGCATAACTGTTTTGAGGGTGTGAAAAATTATTTTCACTTCGTGTTTTTTCGCACCTTTGAATGAAAATGAATACCTTGAGACTTTTGTGTTATGTAAAATTGATGTTTTCTCAGAACTATGAGAGAGTTTTCTTGCTACACTAACAAAAGTATTTTTTACTGTCCAACGTCGATGATCTCAAATTTATGACCCTACCGTGTTGCGTGGGCCTTCGTTAAAAGCATTGCAGGAGGCAGTTCTCCCTCGTGTGAGTTTGAAACGGATTGGAAAATTCAGTCATGGATACAAAAAATTTTTGAAACGATGATTCGGCATAATTTCATTGTTCTAATTTATTCTTGCTTTGAAGAAAGAATTTCCCACTGAACTTCACGACATTCAATGACGAAACTACAAAATTTTCACTGTTAACTTCATGCTTCAGGTGATCTACATCCTAGAAAAGTACGTTAGATAACATTTAATTCCTCACAGGTTCAACGAAGGACCAGTAGTGGTCGAGTGAGGGTCTGTTACGTAATACTCGACTGTTTGCTTGAAATTACAGATTTGTTTCTTAAATGAATTTAAAAAACGGATGAATCATTTTCATTCTCACCATTTTTCATTTATTTCTTGGAGTATGAGAAGCACCATGAAGGTGTGTCATTACTTGCAGTTTCACTACTTCGTAGCGCTCAGCAAATTGCTCGCGAGATGCAAACAGAATCTTTTACGAATGAAAAAATCCAGCCAAATGTCGGTGGGTGCTGGCGCTCCCTCGCCGTACTCGCGCATGCGCAGCAGCAAAACTTCGCTGGAATGGTGATTGCCCAGCAGTTGCTCGAGTGCCAAAACTCCGACACGCATTCAGATCTTCATCTTTTTCGTCTTGGTTATGAGACTTCCATGAAGCATCGCATTTTGGGGGTTGTTTAATCATGTTCGACTGTAATCTATTAAAGCCATTCATTTAAGTTTTTCATAAGGATTTCGCTGCAACTCAAGCTATTTTCAGCAATTCAAGAAATTTCCTGCTTTAATGAGAGCAATAATGATTTCGACATCCACCAAAATGCAATACTATTATCGGATCCTAGCTATTGTATCATCGAATAAATGATGCTTAACTTGCAGATTGATGAATTGAAATAAAAATAAGTACAGTAGAAAATTCTAGGACACATGACAACACATAATTTTGTAACAATAGTGTCGCAACCACTCTTCAGAGTATGAATTCATATGAAGTCATTGTTTGTGAAGTTGCCAATTCATGTTGAATTACAAGTCAATTTTCGTGCAAATCAACCAACTGTAAATATTCATACAGAAGTCCACTGAATTAAAAGATTTGAAGGGCGTAGCTTTCATGATGAAGTAAGGTTGACGTGATGAACGCGCCGCAAAACTGAGGCGGGCGATACGAACTTTGCAGGCAGGCGACTCCGCCTGCCGTAGGTGATGAGAGACGCCGGCCTGAGGGCGAGCAACACTATGTCTCCAAATGAGGATTGGCTCTCGCGTGGCTTGAAGAAACAATGTAGCAGACCTTGTCGCTGAGGATGAGGTCATGCCCGGTTTGTTTTATGTTGAAAACCTAAACCAAGAATTAAGTAATGAAATAATCAAGAATTTACAGAATATTTTCAGGATTTATTGGATGTAAATATTCAATTGAGGAAAAATATTTCAACAAAACCTTGGGCAATTCTCGGTGCCCCTGTGGATAAATGGCTTGTGGAAGTTATGAAGATAAAGAATCATATTTTTCGGGGTTGATTTTGGGTCAATTTTATAGGTTTACACTGCACGAACAAGTTTCGATCTTCATCTCTTGGGTTATTTTCTTAGTATGTTGCTTAATTAAATTTGCACTTTTAAAACACTAGTTTGACGTCTGATTTCATACAATTAATAAGACATACTAGCATGATAGTATACCAGCATTACATTTAAATATTAGGTTATGACTTTTTCTGTTTCTCGAAAAATAAGTAATTATTTTGACAATTCGTCACTGCACTTCACTAGGTTTTAGGCGCACTCTAAATATGAAATGACACAAAAAGCAAAAATGATAATAGCTGTTGTGGTTTACACTCTTTAACGCCTAAAGAATTATAAATCTGAATTGTTTTGCAGGAGTGGGCCAATCTTTAGTTTCATTTCCGAGATGCTGTGGCTTGTCGTGTCGCATGACGAACTGTCGTAAAGGAATAACTGCGACCCCTTCAGTCGTACGGGAACGACGCTTTCTTCATTTGCCCGCAACTGCGGCAATAACAGGCGACTAAATTGACAGTACTATACGCATCGCTGCTGCACCAAGTTGCCGCAATATCGATGCAAATGAGCAATGATTAGAACAACATAAGAACAGCCAATTACTTCGTTCATCACTTCTACTTCTCTTATTCTGAACGAGACAAACCTTCCTCACGTATTTCAGAAATACTTGAGAGTAACAAAACTGTCATAGTCACCTGAAGTAGGAACTGAAGTACATGTCAAGAACTGACCGGATTTCACAAGCACACGTCAACTTGATCAATATTTTTTCCTGTAGACCAGGACGGTGATGCGAACGTTGTGTGCAGCGTTTAGGGTTGAAGGTTTTGTGCGTTGAGTAAAATTCGGAGTCTCACTTGCAGTTTTTACTTTTGTTTTCATTTTTACAGAATTAAGTGAATGTGCAGTTGCTGTAAGTCGTCTTTTTTTGTCAGAGCAAAGATCATCCGTCAAAAAATCTTTATCACGTTTGTGAGCAGTATTTCAATTTGTGGCAACTCTTTTGTTCAGTGCAAATTTATGGCTGGGTTTTAATGACTTCTTGGAAAACCTTTTATGATCTTACGGCTATCATCTCAGATCAACAATGAGGCTCAAACATAAAAAACACTTCGTTATTACAAGGCCGAACAACACATACTCGAGATGCTCACCGCCAGCCAACTTGACGTTGTAGCAGCCACAGCCACTCACATTTACCGATCGTCAAGTCTGTGCAGAACGCAAAAGGACGATTACAATCCTGAACACCTCGCAGCAAGTCGGAAGACGATTTAAATGTAAGCTGAGCGTCTACTGAATTTCAATTGAAATAATCGTGCAAAGCCAGAGACTTCACAGATATCCGGATGTAAACTCGTACGGCTGGCAGAAGAAACCAGTTAATAATTGTAATATTCTCAACAAATTATTTCTTGCAATCCAATTCGATGATAAAAACCATGTCGACTGAATAGTTCATAACCCAATTTTCGATAAATTGTGAAAGTATTTTCCATTGTTCTAGAGGACGATCTCTGAGGGTAAATTTCCCCGTCCGATTTTGAAAGCTTTCCTTTCCTAGTTCAAAGCCATCTGGGAAAGTACATTCAAACTTTCGATAGAAAAAGCAAGTTTCTAAAGCCTTTGATTGAATGGAATTACTTCGCCTATGCACAATGGCTAGAAAAAATGTGGAAACAGCTCATGAAATGCAAGTTTTAGCGCAAATGTTGATTCCAGCCAAATGTGCTGGCGGGGCCATTATGTTGGGTCCTGCACCACCTCCCGATGTCCTCAGGGCGCCGCCAGCCTCAGACGGAGTCTGAACAGCCAACCTTCTGCGCGGTGTGATTGCGTTATGTGCGAGTCAAGTGGTTTCGAAGCAGGACTTGGTACTGGTAGTGTGGAGGCTTCTGTTACCAAGACAGGGGAAGTGTTTGATTTTTCATGCGGCACTATATCACACAGATATGCCGCGTACTGGAAAAGTGGAAAACATCATCCGCTAAGTTCCAACGCAGGCCGAAGTATGCCTTCGATGATAACGACAGATGACCTAAAGGAAGGGTTGTATCGAAAAACAAGAAGAAGAAACCCGTAAACGTACACTGCTGACAAGAATGTCAGGTTCACAAAGCGTGTCAGAGCCAAATGTATTAGAAGAGAGTTCCATAAGCAGAGATTTTGAGGGCGAGATCCACTCCCGACACCATTCATCGCTGATGCGATTGCTTGTAAGAAGAAAACGTTTTGCTGAAGCCTGAAAACTCGACCCATAGAGCAATGAAACACAGTCATTTAGTTGGATTGGTCTTTTTTCACACTATTTCCTGGCCAAGCACCATGACGGTCGGTCATGATTTGGGCTGCCACATCGTAGAATTCCACGAGCTTCACGATTACTGTGCAATATTGTATTACTGGATAGGGTTAAGAGACCATTTTGGCCGAGCACATCCCTCCCGTGGTAAAATGTTTGTTCCATTTTTGTGATACTATGCTCCAATGCTACAATGTCCCTTTTCGCAAGTCTAAGATCGTCCCAAAATGTTTTTTTTTTGTTTTTAGTTATATTTGCCTTATCTCCCCTAACCACCCGAGTCCCCAGACCTCAATATAATTGAACCTTAATGACCTGCTTTACAGAAAAGATGCGTGAACAATTTTCACCTTAATTATCATTAGCTGTGCTTGCACATACTCCGACGGAAGAATGGTGTAAGATTTCTTGGAAAAGATAAAGGACCTGTGTTCATCCATTCTCAGGAGAATGCCTGCTTTCTTGAGGGTCAACGGCTTCCTTACTCTGTGTTAAGAGTAGTAATGCATTCTTTCAGTGTTCCCCAATTTATGTAAAAACTCCAGTGGCATATAGAATTATATAGAAATGTCTTACATGTACGTCACAGCTGTAAAGGATTTCTGTTGACCTATCAAATAATATTGCAACTGCGAAAATATCACTGACACACTGACAATAAAATCATGCCACACACGTAGAAACACTAATGGAAGGTAAGCTTCAAGGTTTAAAATTCAAGCTTCAAGGTAAAATTTTGGGAAACATGAAGTTAAATTTAAATTTGATAAAAAAAGCAAACATTTTGGTCAAACTTTAGATTTTATTAGTCAACTTGAATATTAAATCTGGTAGCCTCAAGCACCGACCCATTTCTGGGCGCGAGTCACAACTGATTTCTACCTTCGCACGTATGTGTCCTGTAGAGTTTGTGTGCCGCCACCTGACCCTCACTCAGGTCTCCTCCGCGTCCACACCGCGGCAACTTTCTCAAACATTCAGTCCTAATTAATATCCTGTTTCTGCTTCGCACGCCTCAAACTTTCCCCGCTATGTTATGCAGCTCAAACCTGGATTCTGACACCTGTTGGGGAAACATTTCATCTAACTTATCTGAAATTCAATCATGTAAATGAGAAAGACTTTCTTTTTGCCAGAGTAAAGCGTGTGTACAGCTTTTGAAGCTCACGGACACCGCACTGGACGCCTAGACGCATAGAACTAGATCTGCTGTGACTCGTACGCTCAAATGTATCCGTGCGAACGATCACCAGTTTGAACATTTAATCTGAGCTTTTCAACAACCAGATTGATTGAAAAGTTTTCGCCTATTTATGAAACTGTAGTTCAACACTTTCCCTTTTTCAAAAATCTAACCTTGGCTAGAATATGAATTTTTTATGTAAGTGTGTGCGTTTTCTTAGGGTACCTCGAATTTACTTAGGATATATTTTATATCATATCAAAGTGTCTGCAAGTTGCAATTGAGAGGTTATGTGTTGACTTGAAGGGTCACATCGTTGCAACAAGAGCACCCCGAGTTTCCGTGCACGTCAAGGACAAAAAAGCAGGTTGTGTGCGACTCATTTCTTACTGAGCTACAAGATTTCCACAGAAGACATAATAGCTCGAAGCAAGATAACAAACAGCTCCTGGAACTCAAATAAAACTCGGGTTCTTTGGAGAGGGTCACAAAAACATGGCATAAACACGCCAAAACAAATCGTAAGTAACCCTGGAGAACTGCTGACACCGATACTTCATCACCAGACAATACCCCTTTACCCTCTGTTTACGATCACTTTAGAAGTATTCTTTGAACCCAAAGAACATTGGACAGCACTCAGGAACGTCCAAATGTTTCACATCTGCTGTTCTCAATCGTGAGAAAACCACAGAGCTTTCCTGCCACTTTATAATCAATGCAAGTAATATGGCCTGACGCAATCAACAGTTTAGTGGTCGTTGCACACATTTTCTGGTTTCTGTTTTTAAAAGATTAAATTTGACACAATTACTCGCAGTATTTATTTTGAACTTCCTTTATGAAAATTGTTTAAATGTGTACATCAATGCACTTTTCAAATTTTAGCCTTAACGACTGCCGGATATTAGGAAACACGTCTGGCATTTCAGAAATCTCACCAGCAACCACTCCAATTCTGGCCCCAAGATCCTCCTCAGATTCAATGAAAGTAGCACAAGCAAGGCTCTTCATGTGTCCAAACTTTTTGACAAATAGCACTACGACTAAATTTTATTATTGTAAATTTTCATAGAATAGAAGTGTTTGTGATGTAAATTCGTAATAAATCTTGAAAGGGATTGTGTAATTGAATTCCTTCCTTTAAACAGTAAACAGCTAATAACTCAAAAACTCTAATTTTTTAGAAAATTTCAAAGAGGACAAAGTGTTTATTTGGCCCTATTTTACTTGGGATGTAATTTTGTACCTCCTGTTCTGAAACACTGTTTATTCCTGTACGGCTTTATATCACTTTGAGTACAAAATTTTAGAAAGCTATCAGGTACTGGAAACCCACCTGAGCAAAGCAAATTGTCCGCAGTGCTTCTTTACAGCTCGAGTTGCTCATAAATCCAAAGCTTTCTTTTTGAAGCGTCTAAAACTTGCAACGGGTATTTCGTTCTCTGGTCGGGAAAAATTAGCTTCATTTCTCGCACCCGTCTGTCAGAGCGTCAGAGCGCCGTCAGATTTCTGGACTTGAGAAAGAAGGAAGGCGGCGGACCGGCAAGCCACCTTTCCTCATTTAGCAGCACAGCCTCGTTCAGCAGTTGACAGGCCTGTGACATATTTACGACTATATATTGCGCCGGGTCGGGTGCTCCTGCCTCAACACTCACTTCTCAGAAACGCCAGTTTATCGAAATACGCAGTTACAAAATGAAAGCTTCCAGGTTTTTCGGGGAATGCCGTGTAACTTTTGCTTAATATTTTGCAAGAGAGACAAGACAGTCAACTGAGCGGACCCAAGAAAATGTCGGCCCTTTCAACTCTTAAAATTCAGATTATACATTTTTGAACCCGAATAAAAACTGTTTTGCCTGATGCGTCCACAGAGAAAACTATGATTTTTTACTTTGAAAGTGAGTTGCAATTTGAGTTCTTGATTAAAATCATTCAGAAAAAACTCAAGCAAAAGTCTCAGAATTGTAATACTTTAATTTTATCTCCCATTCAACAGTAGATGTTTTGTCTATGTTGAGCTGAGAGCTTCATATGGAATCTGACTAAGAAGAAATAGCCTTCACGATCAAAGTCAGTTAGTGCAAGCAGAGATTGACGGCGACAGAGACTGCACACTTTTACCATCATCTGTGACGCATTATTTTACTGTCGTTCATCAGAATGATGGTCCATTTGAGCAGACCAGGGAAGACGACTTTTCTTTTAACTTAGAATCTCTGATAGTTTTATCTTATACGTCGCTGCCTGACTTCACACACTTGTAAGGCTAATAACCTTGTAAAATCGGTCAAGAAATTCACAGCAAGATTTCGGTGGTCAGGTAATTTTGTGGCTTGCGTGTCGCTCTTATACATCCCATTCACGGACGTCGCTTCGAACTCAAAGGCAGTGAGGACGGCATGAGAGCAACCACAAGCTCGCTGGCCGGTGTGTGCTAGATTTCGCTGTGGTGATGAGCCGTTGCAACTTTTCTACGCTCCTGATAAAATAATATTAAAAAATGGGAGAAAAGGTTCATCAAATGAATTGTTTTTGTATTCAGGGATAAATAAATGAGTGTGATTGGCTAAAAAAATCAGAAGATAATTTTTTCACTAAATTCTTGACACGCTTTGACGCTGCTGCTTTGTTTAGAGCCATTAACACACAACAGCAAATGACCTCTTGAACTATACAGGAGCATGAACGCAAAAGCTGTAGGTGATACAAAATTGACTTGGTTCATCTTTGCTCAAAGTTAGGCCTGTACTCTATTCTATTCTATCATTTCATTTAAATAGTGTCACAAGAGCGATGCGTTCCCATTTATCATTCAGTGTCGACTACGGGGGATTTTTGTGCAAGGCGATTTGCTGGCGCTCATTTGATGCAGCACAGGAAAAGCCGAGGCTCTACCGTGCCGCAGGCGCAGCGCTGAAATGACGCACAATCGCAGCAACTCGCCCGGACCGAGTGAGCAAAACAAGTTTGTAAGCAAGGCGAGTTTGAAATGCCGTCTTGCATGCGCTCTGCGATCGATTTGCTCCAGCGGGAATTTATATTCTTAAATCAAATTCAAGTACTTCAAATATTTATTCTGATAAATTGAGTACCAACTTTTTGAGGAATTGCATGAGCGCTTACCAAATCCGAAACAATACGAACTACAGGAATCCTTTTAAAATAGTTGTAACTCTTTTATTGTGCATGTCAAGAACGTAATAAGTTCAGCAGAGAGCCCTGAAACTGAAGGTAATATTTATGATATTCTCAGGCGGTATTATACAGTTAAAATATGTTAGACTAAATTTTATCAAATACTTGTCCATGGCATCATAGGAAAATATTTAAAATTTGGAAATTGTTCAATGTTCCCAGGAATTTGCCGCAATTTTCAGGAAAAGCCAGGTATAGATTTTTGACACCCATAAAGTGTCATAGCATTCCCTTCTACTTCATCTAGATCTAGTCGTAATTCATGGTGAAAGATCGAGCAGGTTTTATTTAAATGCCAAATTTCATCTCTCAAAAACCCTAGTCTCATTTTAAACCAGGAAACAAAGCTGAACGTTCAACAAATTAGTTGAAATTCTGAAAATTTGAGTGAACTGAGTTAAGTTTGAGTTCATCCCAAGTAAAGCCAGGGACGTTCGCAAATAATTAGCTCGTGACAAAGTTCCCAGGCAGGATATTTGGAATCATCACTCCATCTCAGCTGGCGGCATTCGGAGCCCGCCAAGCAGCCCTGCCGAGCTCATTAAGAGCGCGGCGTGCTTGTCTCCGGTTTTTGCCCCCCAGAGAATGAGTGAAGAGTTTTCACTTCCGCAGTTCTATTAGTCAAGTCTGGCGCTCTTCCCAACTCTAGCGCTAGCCCCGCTCAGAAAAAATTTGGTTAAGAATTCACAAATTTCAAATATGCATCACCCATTGGAACAAACTGCAAGCAGAAGAAAAGTAGCCTTTCAGTGCGAGTTTTTGGCCGTTTGGGTTTTCATCCAGACTAGCAATGTCTTGTATTAAAATTTCCAACATTTTACAATTATTTACGAAGTATTGAGGTTGTGAGCCATCACTAAACTGATCTGCAGAAGAAAAATGACAATTGCATAGACCATAAAACTGCTCAGCAGCCCGACCTGGCCCTCTGAAGAGAAGCTGGACCTGTTTACGTGTATAGAAACTTGCACGTAAAGTTTCCTACCCTGCGCAAAGAACTAACTTTGAGATACGCCAAGTTATACTCCATGCCTTTGTGGTTTTAATGTGCAACTTTGGGTCACAAGCGCTTTGAGGAAACAAGTTTAAATGCACCGAGCGCGCTTGTCGAGGTGGCAGCACGGCTTTATGAGGCAACTCATTCAAATTCTTCTATCATAAGTTCCTTAAATTAACAGAGAATTTTCATGTAATTTAACAAGATTGTGGCCGATGTTTTTAATCTATGACGCTTTTTTAACTGTGAAGTTTAAGAGAGTGTGTCCATCAGTCAACAAAATTAACATGTTGATGGCTGCTCTGAAAGTGCCTGTAAAGCGCAAAATTCTTCCACGTTACTAACTGTTCTTGGTAACTTGTGACCTTAAAGCCATGCATCTCAGTTCTGTGTCTCTCGGGTCATTGAGGGCATCATAGGTCTCATTTTACGATTGCAAACAAAAAAGCTAACTCCTAAGTGAAGCTAGACATTCTCTAAGCGGGAAATAAATGTAGAGTTGATGTATTGTCAAATAATACATTATAAATGAAAACGACGCTCTATCATGAACCGATTCTATTCACAAGAGATATTTTCCGAAATCCTCTGCATTTTTCATTATTTTTTAATGCAAAACAGTTTCATCAGAGTACTTATTTAAAGTCTATGGCTTCTATTTCGGTGTCTCTGGAAAAATTTTACTTGCCGTTAAAATTACTTCTGAGCCTCCGAACTTTCATCAGGTGGATTTCATTATAAATTAGGGAAGCTTATCTTTTATGTCCAGACAGGAGCGGTAAACTCAAGCGTTCAGGAGATTTCTCTATTCAAGAGTGCAACAAAGTAACTCTGTACCACCAGGCAGAGTCGGCCATTTGTATGCTGCTTCAGTTTCATGATGGGAATTGACATTAACATACGATTTTACCAACAAAATGCGTCGGCTTTAAGTTTACTAACTGCTACTTTAAGTTTATGCGTCTCATGGGCCATCAATTTGCTGAACTCGGATTAAATGCAAAATATTTTCTACGCTCGACTCAAAAAAATACTTAAAATCATTTACCAGGTAGAAAGTCAGTGCGGTGGAGAAACACCTATGATGTTGTTTTCTGAATATTATTTATCTGCTTCAGTTTTGGCTGCGCTGTAAACATATTTTCAGATTTCTAATTTTAAATTCAATATGATTTAGCGTATGATAACGCTGGGTAATTGCTGATTAAGTCATGAAATACTGAACTCCAACAGGCAGTGAGCGAAATTTGTTTCGGCACATTTCTTTTTATGACGGAGAGAAATTAGATAGAACTCGTGTGAGTATTAGTATGAGAGTATTAGACTAACTGGATGCGGAAGACCACTGTGAGGGCACAACAAAGCTGTTTTCTGTTTTTATTTTCTTCTTGTCCTCTGTTTGAACAATTCTGGTAGCGTCGACTGATGTCGCTTGTGGCATGCAGTCAAAGTTTTGGTGTAGTGAAACTGTTGCAAAAGCGAGCCAAAAAACGGTGTTACTTCTGAAGTTTCAGGGCATTCTTCCGCCACGCCAGGGGAGGTGGGCTGGAGCCGCCTCTGGGTGAGGGGAAGTGTGTGTTGCAGGAGTGGAGAAACGAGCAGCGTGGAAAAGCTTCCTTGAACTGATTTTGTGGGTCTAATTGCAGTTTGAGAGATGAGTGAAAAAAATTCAATTTTAAATTCAGGGCTGTGCAATACTAAGAGATAAGGGCAATAAATATGCTTATAAAATCTAGATGTAGACGCGAAGGAATGTTTAAGGATGCTCAATAAGGATCCAGAACAAGGAGCGCGTGGGGGACATAGGCTGGTGCTCAGCACCTGAGGGTGAGCTTCGGTTGAGTACCGCCTGAGAGCGAGGCGACCTCATGTGCAGCTGGTGCTTGGTCGGACAGGAGGTGGTGCGCTGCTGGTCCTGTGTACCACAGCACCAGAGCACCATGAACATCACAGCACCAGAGCACCATGAACATCACAGCACCAGAGCACTAGCCTACACAGTACCAGAGTATCACACCACCAGCGTACCACAGCACCAGCACACAGGGGCGGTGAGGGCCGCAACAAGCCGCCACGCAGAGCACACGAACAAGGCGGTTCTGCGCTCGAAGCCACGCAACAGAAATGCGTCAGTGAAGTGCTCAATAATTGTAAGGACGATTCAGCACTCGGCGTGTAGTCGTCGAGAATGGCGGCTCTTCCCGCATGGAGTGCGTCTGGCGTTTATGTAATAATGTAGGGGATCTAACTATGTTATTCTAAATTCCTCATTGTGCTGGGTTCATGTTTGTGTCGGTAGATTGTCTCTGGGGTCTCGTATTGATTATTTGATTGTGCTATGTTACACAATCTAAAATGATTGAATCTTTCAGTTAGTCGTTATTATCCCATGTTGATTAAGCATATGCAGTGTAGGAGGCTCTCTTTATTTCTTATTTCTCTTTACCTCTTATTTATATCCTAGTGTGCATCTTCCCTCTCTCATTCTTCTACGTCATCCCCTTGTCCCATGGAGCGCTCAACTCCCCTACCGTCACCTGACGCTCTCCTCACACCAGCAGCGGAGGATGCGAATGTGCCGGGCGCTGGGTGTTGTTAATTCTTCTGTAGCTTCTTGTTCGTGATTTCTGCTTCTCTTTAATCGCGTCTGTTTCTTGAAAAAATGTTCAAAACTGAACTAAATTCAGAGTTTTGATTAAAAACTTCCGTCAAACCTACCACAATGATTACTTGACCTGAAATCGCAACAATTTCATAGTCCTGCTTCACTCAAACGTGAAAACTCAACTTTGAGTTCTTTTTTCTCCTGGTTTCGACTTCAGGAATTCTTCCCCTCACGATATCAGTTCGTCATTATTTTAACTGTCGATTCTCACCAGTCATTAGTTTTCCTGTCGGTCCTTTTCCGTCATTATTTTAGCTATTGATTCTCCTCCGTCGTCATTTTTACTTTTGATTCTCCTCCGTCGTTTACTTTTGATTCTCCTCCGTCAATATTTTGACTATTGGACGTCGCCTCCGTCCTTCATTAAAACTCGGCCGAGTGGATGTACTTTTGCTATCTTTTCTTATTCATGGCCTCAAGTCGGCTTCATTTTTTAAATTAAATCCCTCTCTCTGATTTTACTCTTTTTTCCATCAGTATTATTCTTGGACTCATTTGTTTGAGGTAATAAATAAAGTTCTATAATTTTTTCCGCTTTTAAATTTTCTAATTTTTGAACCCCAGTAATGAACGTATTTACTTTGAAAAACACCTGCTTTTGCAGTTTGCAAGTGTCGCACTACCATCCAAATTCCAATTTTGCTACAAATCTGTAACTAATTTCTATTGTTAGCTGTCAAATTTTCATTCTTCTGCTGCTAGTAGTCAAATTTGTATTCTTTTATTGTTAGTAGCCAATAGTTGTTACAAAGAGCGACATATTCCTGTAGAGTTGAATTTGAAAGCTTCACCTTGCAGCGACAGCGAGCTTCATGCTCCCCGCCCTGTCAAAACATTTCGATATTACGAGAGGTTACAAATGTCCAGTAAGCTCTAATTTTCCCAAGCGTCCCTTGGTTTATCTAAAAAGTTTCGTACAAAGGGACTTCGGTGAAGTGGCTTTCATTTAGAAACTTTAGAAATGCTCACAAATGCAGTCAAAAATTCCAATCGAGATACAGGACACACGCGGAAAGTATCTATTTTAGAATGAGCAACTGAATTAATTCGAACAAGACAAGTATTGACAGTTTCACTGTTCATTTCATTCGGACAAAATATGTTTATTCCGATAAAATTTGAGGTAGTGCAGTAACATGCTTTCCTTTCTCCAAAACACCTTGTTTACTCACTTCGAAAATTTTTCCTTTGATGTTCAAAGCGATGTGCCAGTTCGCTGGTCGACTAATTTCTCCGCTGCTCGTGATTTTAACCTGACTAATTAAAGCAAAATTTGCCAAGGTCTCTTCGCATCCACACTTAAGCACACTGACTTTACGAGGCAGGAGCAGGCAACATAATTTCAGGGCCTGGCCTGCAAAGTAATTTTTTTATAAAATATTTCACTATATTTTACAGATACAAAAAATTATACCCCAAAGCATGTTCGAATCACCTCCGCCTCAAATAGGATTATACCTCAAAGGTGAAGTATATGTTGGAATTACAATGAATTGTCATTTGTTCAATCAATTTTATACACTTCATTTTCCTAATTCTTTCCGCGTTATGTAGTTCTTTATCCAAAAAAATATAAGGTTCATTTCAACGTTGGTTACTTTTAGCCTCAAACTTGGCTAGAGATGATCGATGTTGAGTCCCTCATGCCGTGAATTAATCCAGGAAATTTCATCAAAATTATAACATATTCGAGGACAAGAGCTGCGCATGTTAAGGTGCGCTAATCTGTGGTAGCGCGTGTGTGGGGCGCCACATAAATAAATTAAAGAGTGCACATTACAGGGGCTGGAGCTGAGCAGATAGTCGCGTGAGTGGCGAGATACGAGCGGCGTCTCCCGCACTTTATGGGGCAGGCAGCGGCCGCGCATGCTGGTTAAGTTGGCTCGGGGGTTGTGTGGTAGCTCTCAATTGGCCGGGTAGTCCTTCATGCGGTACCTCCACTTACTTCTAACTTCTCCATAAAGAGGCAGGAGTGTGTAGAAACATTCTAAATATTCTCAGATTTACTCATTTTTGACAGGTAGTCCTTCAAACGATGCCTCCACTTACTTTTATCCTTTCCGTAGAATGACGGGATTGTAGAAATATTCGTAGGGTTCACTAATTTCAAGAGTGCATTTTTGGGTACATGTGAGGTACAGAACAATACTGGGTAATTAATTTAGTATACAAATTATCCAATATCGGTAGGTAAAAACTTTCCTTTTCATGAGCGATATTACAAATTCGAACGTGCATGATGTCGGTTTCTATTGAAGATAAAACAATGAATACTCTTTTGTCTGTGCCTTAGTACATCCGTACGTTAGAACTGTGTCCTAAAAGGCATCTCTCTACCATCAAATTTAAGAAACTATCTGGAATAGTTAGTGCGTGAGAATAACACGCGGTGCAAGTACTGCTAACAAAAAGTACACCGAGGTACGACGAATTACAAGGTGGAGATAATCCTAGAAGAACATCGGCTAAAATTAATTCGCTGTCCTTCCACCGACGTTACGATCGGCTCTCGAAAAAACTTTAAAAATATGCGCGTGCATTTATCTGTGATGTTGTAAGTATTGTGATCGTATTTCTTCGCATTAAAATATTATAGATATCGTAAGATTCAATCTTAGAGACATCAGAGCATTTCCCGTCTTTGGTATGTCAGCCCATGTCAGATGCTGGCAGGAGACGAATGTTTCACGATCTTCATGAAATTCACCCAAAATTTCGAATTACTTTCAGATAAGTGTTCTTCTGATTAGTTCCATAATCCTTTGAGTAATTTGCGTGACATTATTTCTGCAATTAGGTCACAACCGCACCCACATGGGAGAGTAATTCAACATTCTGTCTCACATTGCATTAACGTTTTGGCTTGTTCTTCCTCTGCTTGTGTTGATGTTTATTACTTTAGTTTCAAACATCTAATAGCATCTGTTTCTTTATTGGCTTTAGTACAGCGACTAACTCTGACAAAAACTGAGGAGACTAATGCGATACGGAGCAAACCAAATGAAAAAAAATGTACTGTGTTGATGAGAAAGTACATTTCACTTGAGTCAGTGCATCGCCATCACCAACTTTCATTTAACTTGTGAGGACTTGAATGGGGTAACAAAGTTTCTATTGGCGCACACCGCCTAGAAGTACTGAAAACTTGAAGCCTTGAAGTGTCCTCAAACCCGACGCAGGTCTCCTCCTTGGCGGCTCAGCGCCATGGGTGGACGACTGAAAAATGCTTAGCTCTGCTTGAGGACAGCGGGCGAGTTGCGACATCGTTACGATAAACACACCCGGGATTCTTTTCACTTCACACAACAAAGATGCAAATGAGCTGATGACCTCAGTCGCACACAACGAGCAGTGTTTGTGTTGGTGGCGCTTCTAAGTTTTAACATTTGAGACAGACTGTCGAGGATATTGAATCTCTCATTTTCCATCGTGATTTTTGTTTCAAGTGGAAGTAACGTTTTATTCCACTTATCTCTGTAAAGCCTCGGCCTCACCAACTCATATTTTTTGTTTTCATCAAAACTTTCCTGCAATT
The DNA here is from genome assembly GCA_014220935.1 of Platorchestia sp. MABIK. Taxonomy (NCBI): domain Eukaryota; kingdom Metazoa; phylum Arthropoda; class Malacostraca; order Amphipoda; family Talitridae; genus Platorchestia; species Platorchestia sp. MABIK. Next base: position 196,682 of record JACJUY010000309.1, read on the forward strand.
CTATTAAAATGATTCTGTTACTCTGCTGTTAGTTTATTTAATCTCTCACTGTGAACATAGAAATAATTTTATGCGTTTGAGATATATTTCTATATTCCGTCAGTGAGCTGAATGCACTTGTAGCTTCAAAGTTAAATAAGTTAACCAGTTTCTCCTCCCTCTACGAAGAATTATTAAAACTCTGTTAAAATACAATACAATAAGATGGATATTATTCCCTTTGGAGACTCATAAAATCCCAGTTGTATAACAAACACAACATTCAAAGCTCGAGAAAACGATCACTCGCTTAAAAATAATTCCCAACTTCCAGCTTTGTTTGTTGTGGGCTTGCATAAAGAAGGCGAAATTTACTAAGACGTGAAAAAATTATTCATTGTTCCCATACAAAAACAATAAGACCTGCTGAGAATTTGCTTTAGATCAACAGTTCTTGGAATTACACTCTCACAGACCTCACGAAAGACATCCATTTCATGTCTACTGAAATTCTTGAGACAAGACTGTGAAACTTCCGCAGTGTTTGACTGGGTCAACCGTCGACCATCATCGCAGACTATTTTTGGACCCCAATCAGGTGTCCCCCGAAGTTCTGCGAATAACGGTGATGGATGCGGTCCGCGATTTGCCAAGAGTGCAAACATGACCTCATTCACTGCACAGTGGTTTTTGTGTCGGAACTTGTGCGCTTAATGAGAAGATGGCTGAGAATTGACTTTATATAATTAAAAATTAATTAAATTGTGATGTTTAGCACGGCTTGTAGAGTGCGTAGAACTATAACCGCTAATTTGCATATGTCATCCAGATAAAAGGAGTTGTTGCCATTACTAACTTAGATGCTTGGATAAATTGTTTTTTTAACGACAAAGCACTGTTATCCGTTGAGGTCTCATGAGTTATAAATAATAGAGAATGAATTTTTACGTGTTTTATTATGAGGTGAACGTTTCCTCTCAATGTTTTAAAAATCTGAAGTTCTAAGCACGCCTGCTGATCTGGTCAACGCACACAGATCAGTAATAGTGCAGCTACGACGCGGCTGTCAAGTTCAGAGATACTTTGTCACACCGTTACCTGAAGTCAAAGATTGTGCGATATTTCTATTCACGCAAAAATTTGTTGAATTTCAGTAGAGACGAGACAGAATTCACTCAGCAGGTATGTTCACGTTCATAAATAAAGTTTGCCCCTAGAGTTAAAATGCGTTCATTTCGCACACTGGGATTTCTTTCTATATGTAGCCCGATTTTTCATGTTATTGTTAAAGGTTTGTGCCATTTACCTTAAGAATCGAATGCAATTAGCTTCACGTATTTACACTTGTTACTTCTCCATAGCGTGTCACTGCTCAGACGACCCTGCACACAGACGGGTCAATTGACGCTCAGTAAGGTTGTGAGTGGTCAGGTACCTTCACATTCAGCTGCTACCTTCTTCAGGGGGAATTTATTGCCTCAAATAAAAAGTTCTCAATCAAAATCCATGTTTCTACATGGGATAAATAATTGCATCTATCGTGTCGAGCATTGGCTTACGCAGAAAAGCGGCGCTATGGAAAAGTTACATTGTAAGAGCAGTTTGTAACCGCCATGACTGGGAAGTTTTTATACTGGGGAATTTGCAGCCCATCTAGTCAAACTTCTCCTCAGTTCGCGATGTTTCAAGAACGTCAAATCAGCGGCGAGTAGAGCTTCTGCTCACTAGCTGCCCTGCCTGATTTTATGTGAGTCTTAAGGTTTAAAAAGTAATTGAGAACGCTTATTAAAAAGGATTGAAAACATTTTAGGGTAAACCAGCTCACAAAAAAGAAGAATAGATATAAAACTCAAAAGAAAATAGGTTTATACAAAAATGGGTTGGGGCTGATAAGAATGAATGTTTCCAAGATTTCATCATCGTCTTTTCCAAAATTCAAATAGGTCAAATTGGGATATCATACCACACATTTTTGAGAATTTCTCAAAATTTCATGTGAAATCAATTTTAACAATAATTTCTACCGTTTAGTTTTCCATGGTCAACAATAGTACACGGACTTCAAAAAGCTCACGGAGAAAGCCCCCAAGTATTTTGACTAAAGTTTCACTCTGCAACGATCTCAGCAGGTAGTGCCTGAATGTGTGAACATCTCAGTGCCTGTAACCCGTCGCACCAACGCGGAGCCGCGAGTAGTTCCTTAAAGTCAGAAGCAGCGTGGAAGAGCCCAATAAATGTTAGCATGATGAAATCCACCCACCAATTTCTTGTACATCATATTACTTACATTGAGAAGCGGTTATTTTAGAAACTTCATTAATATTGGGTTTTCAGTAAATTAAGTTATACACCTAGCAAGCTGACTCTGAACAATGTATGTTAACATGCAGGAGTTCTAGGACGAAAGAGTAATAGTGTGATGAAGTAAATTAAACATTTCCTTTTGTCGTTACAGACGCTGATGCTCGCGTCAATCAAAGTTCAAAAAATGTCTCTCCTCCTGTTCTGCATAAACATGATATAAGAGCAACCAAGCTTAAATATCCATAGAGTAGAATATTTCAATGCATTCATGTCGAAGTTTATCACTTTCTGAAATTTTAATTAAGTAAAATAATATTTGGTAAAACTGATGACAAATTGAAGCTACAGCTTTATGTATAGTCCTGCTTCCATTTTCAGCGAGGATGGAAGCTTGAAGCATTGCTATTTTACACAGCAGCTTCGCTCTCAGCTCCACAGCTGCCGCAACAGGCGTGACGAGCCAGCCTAAGCACATCGAAGGGACCAAACGTGAGGGGGAAGTGAGGGGAAAGCAGCACATCGAAGGGACCAAACGTGAGGGGGAAGTGAGGAGAAAGCAGCACATCGAAGGGACCAAACGTGAGGGGGAAGTGAGGAGAAAGCAGCACATCGAAGGGACCAAACGTGAGGGGGAAGTGAGAAGAAAGAAGCACATCGAAGGAACAAAGAAGAAGTGATGGCAAAGAAGATGACCACTCCACATGCAGTGAGCGCTGGCTGCAATGCTCACCAGCGGCCGCGCCGCCAGTGCACTGGAGACACCAGGGAGCGCCGGGGCGATAAGGCTTAATTAACAACTGCAGCTAGAACAAAGTCCTGCAACAAGCGCTGCTGACTCTGCAATTTGTGATTAGAGATACCAGTGAGCTGTGTTCATTTTCCGAGAGCGCACTTACGAACCCGGCCTCTACAGCCCCGATGTCCACCTCCTGAAGTGAGGCCCAGGCTCCCCACACACCGGCGGCGGGGAACTAACTCCTCACAGGTCAGACACAACAGTATAATTCCCCTCGTTTCTGTCCTCTTCTTTTCATTAATTGTTCCAAACACCACTAGTAAGTTTCATTTGATGTGTAGTGAATTTATCAGACCAAAAGTCGACCTAAGCCTGTTTGCAACAATAACGCTGTTGACCCAGTGTAAGGTTGTAAGAACGCTCATAATTCCTGCAAGAACAAATGCATCCTACCGCGTCCTTCAATTTTATCTGATCACTACAGCTTTTCTCGCGCAAGTTTTATGTACAAAATCCTCAAAAATTCAAAAATTAAAACGTCGAAAACAAATAAACGCTGAAGCACACTACAGTTTTCATTGAATGAGAGACAAAAATAAGTTCAGAGTTCTGTGTTACTCATAAGCTAAATCTCAAGCTAACTTTTTTTCGCAGGTGCAAAAACTCTGGAATTTCTTAGCTGCCGAAGTGTCCGACATCATCACCTGTTCAGCATTTGCTAGAGTGTTTCAATCATATAATCTATTAATTTACTAGACAAATGATAAATCAGTAGCAACAAAATAAATGACTTGGCTGTATCCCTCACCTCGAATGATAACAAAGATGAAACTCTATGTATAAAGTTGAAGAATATCGAGCCGTACTTTTTCCAATTAAATATTTTCATGTCCGTCTCATTTGCTCAAATAATTAAGTCAGAACTTGAGAACACTCAAGTATTTTACTTGATCATATTCAGAATTTTTTCCTCTACCGAAAGCTTGCCGTAGAACCCGCGTGGTTTGTTAGGCTCACAGGGCTAATCTTGTTGGCTGTTCATGCTCGAGTCTTGTGGTAAACAAAGTGCGTGCTTCCAGTGAAAAAATTTTTTAAATCTACCGAAATATTTTTTTCTCTCTTCTAGATATTACAAAGAGAGTAATAAAATGAACTCCTACAAATAAGAAATTGCAAAAGTTTTGTAATGGAACATACGCATAATTTCCATGCTCAAAATGATCAAACTAGCGGAGAATAAAATCCCAAGATGTGATAAAAACTTAAATTAAATGCAGGAAATATTCTCCTCTGAAGATATTTGTCTCTTCCAAATGGTTAAAATATTTTCGAGGGTCTTTTTAAAGGAAGTAACAATCAATGATGGTCATTAAACTAATACAGAGAGAAAAGGAAACAATTTGCTAGATGTCAACATTCAATCATAAAACATAAATTTTCACTGTAATGTGCGCATCTAATTCATTAACCCAGATCCAAAATTTTCTAAATATTATTGAACATCATTCCTATAAAAAGAGATGATGATGCTCGATCAAGAATGAGCCCATAGGTAGATTCAACTGCCCCAGAGGCTGTGATTATTCCTGCATTTGGCTTAAAGGGACACCATGCGGGCAAGCTCCTTGTCTGCCATAAAGGCATCTGTTAAATATTCCACCAATCGGATACGGTAAACAGTTCATGCCGGAGCGCTGGCCACAAGGCAAGGTTGAAGTAGCAGGGCAATGCGTCCGGTATTGCAGGGCGTAACACAGGTGCATAATCACTGCTTCAATTAATTTTTAGTATCGGTGGTGAAGCATTGGATGATTTTTAGTTATCCACAAACTCCATGTAATGATTTGAAAGCAATATTGGATTTTGCGCTGCAAAAATCACGTTGTTCCAAACTGTTTCCCAAACCGTTTCAGTAATAATGTTCGATATGGCACAGAAATCATTTAGGGAAGTGGATAATTATTTTTAGCTGCAGCTTCTTTACATCATCAAAATGGATGGCTTTCTTATTTTGAGCAATGATTTGCATTTAGAAATTGTCTTCCAGACAATACAGAGAGCATAATTACCTTTTTCTACATTTCTTCATTCATACGAAATCATCGAAATAAATTTCAAGCAAAAGTATTAAATCAATAAAAAGATATAATTTGAAGACGCTATACAGCTCCTACCCCCTCGACACGGTGGGCGCACACACGGACGCACAGCTGCGCCAGCGTACGACCTGAGGGGCCACATGCTGGTACTGATCGTGTTCAGTAATCTGACTGTATCAATGTTTGGTAAATTCCTTAAGCTTCCATTATATTTTCTCGACTTCTATCTTTTCATCGATGTGTTACGTTCCATGAAATGGAGTAAAGTCATTGACTCTAGTTCAGGTAAGATGAATTTCGTCGCCAATTGTTGGAGGCAAAGCTCACATTGATCATATTAAACACACACAGCAGCTTCATTATGGTAAAGTAGAACGTAATCATAAAAATTCAGTATTAAATTGTGCCTGAGTAAATTAGGTGATCACTGAACAAGTTGAATAAAAAGTATGCCTGTACTGTTTGATGTTATTCTTACAAATTTATTAAGTAGTAATATTTTAAAGTTTCAGCTCGGTGTCATTTTTAGGAATTCGTTTGGCCCTTCATGGTATTGATAAAAGAAGAAATAGACGAAATGAACGTGATAAAAATTAAGTCGTGTACAAAAGCCTGGGGAGGAAAGCATGATAGTCTATGACTTTTAATTCCAAAAATCATTTATCTTCCGAACACAATGATATTACAACATTCTTTGTATTCTTCACCAGTTGATGATTACGATCGATGTACTGGAATAAATTTCTTTTTCTAAATTTCTGAGAGGCGTGTGAAAAAAGTAAAAGTTAATTCCAAGAAAAAAACGTTCGCTATCCTTAATTACTACCGCGGCCGCACAGCGGGACAGCGCACGTCCGCCATTAGCAGGCAAAAATTTTCGCTCGAAAAAAAGCTTACATAATCGCCAAACGGCGACACTTTGGGCGCAGTCACCGCCCCATTTTTTCGCTAGAAATTCTGGCAAAAGCATACCAAAAGCTGGCTATAAGAAAAAACGCCGAATATTCGGCCATCCTTCCACTGTCTGAGACAGTGAAAATTCTTAACTTCAGTTGAGAGAACTATTCTGTATTATTTAGGTCCGATTCTCCAACTTACGGAAACAAAGCAAGTAAACTCAGGCAACTTTGTGGCTTTCATTAGAGTCTATTCGTCAGAGGCTAACTTATTTTTTAAGTTCGTTTATTCGCTGTATAAGTCGTGTGTTTCACTTTTGGTATCCAAGAACACAAGCTGTCGATTCAATGGGCTTCAAAGCTTCATTCATTTTTCGAAAAGAATTTTGTAATATTTCTGTGGTATGAATGATACGTCATCCACAATTGTAGATGAAGTATCATTCATACCCTCAATTGGATATGAATCAGGCACGTTATGAAAAACAGTTGCAATGTCCCTTTAATAAACTGAAAAGAATATCTACTATCGCACATTGGTACGAAAGCGAACGCTGAAAACTAGGTGGAGGACATGCTTCAATAAAAAAGAGAGAACCAGGAAAATGGTTTAAAAACATTTTTCATTAAAATATATTCTTGAGGCTGTAAAAGGCTCGTAAAAAATGGACGTTTCGAGCCTTCGCTCATCATCAGCAATACAAATTCGAACAAAAGTCATCTGTAAAATACAAAAAGAAAACAACTTAAAAAAATGTACAACATTACTTATTGACTAGGGATAAAGGAAATGAGCTAAGACGATTATTTAAAACAGATTTCGTTTTTAAAAATGAACAGAGACTCTAAAATCCGCAATTCCGAACACAACTTTGCCCTGGCTATGACTTTGAAACTATTTAAAAATAAAAAATGATAAAATACTTCTAATGAAACTTGTTCATTTAAAATTCCACTGAGACTTTTACTTTCAGAGGCAAATCAGCTTGCGAACCAGAAAAAAAAAAGGGAACGGATTGTGTTTTCTGCAAAACAAAATGCTTGAGTCTTTGTACCTCTGAGTTTTCCAAGCCCTTTGTAAGAAAAAAAACTGAACACATTATAATTAATAATTCAAAAGAATTTAAACAATTACAATTACAAATAACAGTTTGAACAATTACAATGAATACGTAGGAATTCTTCGTCGAGAGGAAATTTCATGAGAGAAGGCTTCAACTCACCGATACGATCTCGTGATAATAAACTGGAAGATTAACAACACAAAACAACAAAGCCCTCATGGTTGGAATGAAAATTTGCGTGCGGAATATTTTTCTTTTTAATCAGACATAGGTTACTATTTTCATGGAGAGATTGATTCGAAATTGACGGGCCACGTGAATCTTCAGAAGTATGAGCGAGTTCGCTGGCCCCAGAGCGATGTATCCGAGAAGAAGCCGCGGCTGCGTAACCCATACCGTGCCTGCTCCCAGCTCAGGCAGCGGGGCTGCTCAGGCAACCTCAATGTGGCAGACGTCTGGTGTGCTCTAGTGTTTCATTGCTGTTGGTAGTTCAGCAAGTCTATCCCTGTAGCAGCTTAGTAAGAGTAGTTTGTGTTGGACGCTTAAAGCTAAGGAAAAACATTTCAAGTTGAAAGATGGCTATAATCTAAGAATCATATTTTACGAATTGCTTAATTAATATATTACAATTGCTCTGTACACAGTAAACTGAATGAGTCGCTAAAAATATGTGTTCTATATACAAAATTGTCCCGCATTTGAGGTGCAAGCGTTGCTAAAGAAGTTTCAATGAGCAGATTATGCCAGCGCAACTCTCATGAGGCTTCCTGCGCCGCTGTGGCGAACGCTCGCCTTAGGTCACACATGCAAGAAATTCTCACTCGTAAAAAGGCACGCAGTGAACTCTAGAGGTGACCTAGTCGATATTTTCTGCTAGTAATTCCGCAGAGGTTCATTCATTCAAAAACTTAATTGAAAAACTAGGCAATGCCAGAATTTTTGCTCATATTTTTATTTCTTTTTAAAACAGTCATCAAAAATCTAGTATTCCCTATTAACGCACAAATCATACGCTGTTCATGCAAGAAAGCGATTGTATACATAAAATTTAAAGGATGCTCATAAATGCAACTTCTCTGAATACTCAGACACAACTCGTACCGAGTAACCACGGCTTCGTCTATTCATGATATTCACGGGCAAAAAATTTGATCTAATGAGATCTGAAATTTTATATTATGTCCGCGGTATTCAAAATTCCCTGTAGAGACAACTCTCAAGAGTCTCTTTAGGTATTCATTCATCAAGTTACTCCTGCATAGTTCAAACTAGAAGTATTCACGTCCAAACTGTTACAACGGCTCTCAGCGGCGGAATAAATATTTTGAAATCACTTAGAGAAGCTGCCACGGCCCCAATCCAACGTAGTTTTGAAGCTCGACAACTCCTCGCACGAGCGCTCCGGAGTGCCACCTCCCGCACACACACACACCCGCACTCGCCGGAGAATATCGAGCAACTGAAAGTCTACGGACTGGAAACCGACGCTCTCGCTCGTGGCCAGAAAATTCTTCCGAAACTCTGCAGGGTGTGTTACTTTTGTTCGTCTATTTTTCGCTTAGCTTAGATCAAACATGTTCTTGGTGACGACGCCTGCCTTTTCATGCAACTTTATAAATTTGTTTCTTCGCGAGACATCTCTTTGTTGAGCATTCAAGCGAGGAGAGAGCAGGGTCTTTCTGTACCGTTCTCGAAGCACGACTCCCACAGTAATTTCATTTAAATAAATATGATACAGAAGAAATGATGATAAGATACAGCTAAATTTAATCAATCTCTTTCTAAGCTAAAAGGCGTCGATTATGCAGTAATTTCTCCTCCAATTCAGGAACAAACCTTGAACCAACTTAAACTAAAAATCAAAAACGCTATATCGATGTCTATGAATTTCCAAGACTTTATGTCAAACAATGAGAAGCATGACGTTTTGAATGACGACTGGTTCTATGAGCAGCCAATTATAGCTGAGTCCAAAATGAACATTTTGCATTACTTCATAAGACACAATTTAGAGTGAGCATCCGAACAATTTCATCCAATACACGCTGTGTAAATGCTTCACTTCACCTAGCTAAATACAATGATTCTCTCCCTGAATTGGAAAGTCAGGCTGGTTTTCCAATGAAAATTTGAATA
>JACJUY010000309.1:214966-233887 GCA_014220935.1 Platorchestia sp. MABIK
CTCAGATATTTTAACGAGGAACAACTTGAAATTGTAAGAAATTGTGTACAACAAATTCGTCAGCTCAGAAAACCTTTGATAAGCGACTATTAATTGGAATAGCCTTGTCCAACAATGCACCATCAAATCAATGAGACCTGAGTGACTCTGGTAAGAATTGCAACGACCTTCGCAATGAAAACTTTGGTATTCATATAACTTCCTTATTTTCATTTATGATCACCTGAAATTACTCAGCAGGATTTGATTGATTTCACATTTTCTGCTGCTAGTTTTAACTTAGGAAAGTTATGAAGTAACTTAAAGCTTGACACAAAATTTGCAAAAACTATACCTCTAAACGACTTCCTTGAGTTACGCTTGCAAACTTTTTTGTAGCTACACTAAGCATGATTGACACAGAAGAATTTGACTTGGCCGGTGTTCTCTAGGACGTCTAGACGTTCAAAATTGGTCTTGATTTCTAGAATTTGCTGAACGAAGTGCAAACTACACCAGCCTGACGAATGCGCTGACGTCCGCAGTTGGACTGGCAATTGAGAAACTTCCGCTGAATTAATGGAACTGATTTGAGTTGTCGAGGCACTTAGAGATAAAGGAGACGGGCCGTGACCTGAAGCTAAAGGAATTAGTAGGTGCTTTTGAAGGGAAACTTTCTAATAACTCTGTAGAAATTACTTAGAAATACGATTCGTTACGCAGAGCAGGAAACGGCCTTGGCTCCCACTCGTCATGCGTAAGTCGATAATTAACTGTGGTATACACTGTTTGAGCCGTAAAGTGCTCTCTCGAAAATCTGGCTGATGCTTCCTTGGATCCGTTTGATCTAATTTTGTCTTATTGCGCTGTTGATATTCCAGAAGTTTTCGAGGGATTTCCAGATGTCTGAATGTTTAGACCTTCAGTCAGACACACACGATCGTACGAACGCTAGTTTTCTGTCATGCTCTGTGCTGCGCGTACCAGAGCAGGTGACAGCTCCAGCACAGGGGATTTTTGCTATTTTGAATACAAGGAATTACAAAACTCATTGGGAGAACACAAACCCCCTGAACCACGTTAGTATACTCGTGTACAATGTATGATAGTATCGCATCTTATAGAGCTTCAATTGTGCCGAGTATCATTGAATTATTGGGGTCATCCTTTCATTCAAAAAAGTGAATGAAAGCACAAGATTTAGGAATGATTGATTTGTCATGACAATGATTGAGCTTAGAAAGCATTTCTCATGCAAAGGTTTTACAGCGCATCATGGAAATTATAACTTTCTACCTTTAAGTACTACTCAAGGTGACATTTCGTCTAATGTTTCGACTCTAGACGGCATTGATTTGTTTGCCACAAGGGGAGAAAGAAAAATGATGTCGCGTAAGCAGAAAAGTGCTCCAAAGTATTGAAAACTTTCGATTTGGCTGAAACCATCGCTGGCGCCAGCTTATCGGAATAGCCCAAGTTTAGTTCATAAACCAGAGACTTTTCCCGTCAGGGAGAGGCTAAAGGAACATACCTTCGCAGTTCAGAGGAGAGCATTTTCTAAACAAAAGTTTTCCTGATACCACCTTAGTTTGTCAGTGCGACATTAGAAAAGTTGCTACACAACTGCCTCCTGAGAATCTTGTAAACGTTTCCAAATTTCGTCGCCTGCACAACGACGCTGTTAACAGAAGGTGTTGAACGGGAGGTGAAGGCATGTAGGAAGGAATATGACTTAGCAAGAATCACTTTTATGGTCGTCTGAGATGCAATCTGGTCGCCATTGAGTATTGGCTTCCGTTACGAGACAATACTTTGTCATCGCTACACGGCCCACACCGGCACACAAGTGCACGATCTAGTTATCAAATAATCGAAGTGTTGTACAAGAAACCGTACCACTAAAGGCTCGAGGTGCCACCACACAAGTTTCCAAAGGTTTGACCTGTACTGAGTTTGATTACTTAGCAATTAAAATAGAAGATGGAGAACAAGCAGTGCTCCGAAAAAATGTTTTGCCCAAGTTCATCCTGTTAGCAAAATTCTTCCTTCAAATCAATTTGATAAGCAGCAGTCTCTTAAACACTGATGTATTCCCAATGCATGTGGTCAACTTAAAAAACATCAGAAAAATACAGACTTTATGTGAACATAGGATAAAAACTGATTTGTGTGAGTTTGAAAAATTTCATCGAGCTTAGTTCCAGAGAATAAAAGTTTGTTGAGCTGGTTTCAATTTGCGTAGAATAAATTCACTTTCAGCACGGTAACAAAATAAATATTTGTGACAGATTTTAAAACTTTTTCTGATAGCCGTGCATGACGGAAGCTTGCGAGGTGGCCTGCTATGCCAAATGATGGCAGATTCCTACAGCGCTCCGCGTGTGTGGTGCTCACCGCAGCCCCAGGCAGTCCGTTCCAGTCGCTTGAGGTCATTATCAGAGTGCCAGGAATGTCCTTGGTCGTCTTCAAATGATGGATATTACTGATAAAATTCATACAATTATTTTTACATGTCATGGGCTTGAACTGACTGTGAAACACTTCGAAAACTCTGAGGTGTGAAAGCAAAGAAATTATCTCATAAATCAACAACGAAAACAACAACCAAATGCAGCAATAACTATGTAGTTGCGTGTGTGTCTGAACATGATTGCTTTTCTAAAAACATCCACCCGGTACGCAATACCAGAGTGAAAGTTTGCAGTTACATTTGGTCACAGATGCATTTCCACTATCTTGCTGGCATTAATTTTGATTTCTTTTCTATCCAATGAAGTACCTAAAGAATACAACGGGTGTCTCTGAAAATTAACTAAATGATTTACATTCGCACCTATTTGAACAGAGTTACCTGTCTCTGAGAATCGAAGCATGAAACGCATTTTCTAGAAATTTTAATTATATGAAAAATACTTTTTACTGCATTTTTTTTTATAACATCAGAAGGTTTGGCTTTGATCCCGCTTGATGCTTTCACAGCAAGATCGTGTGAAGGAAAATCTTCGCTGGAACTGAACTCCGCTAGAAATTATTTCCGGTGGAAACCACGGTTGTGACTGCTGATGTACAACGACTGTGGATCAGGAGTAAAAACGATTTTCAACGTTTGTTCCTCAGTGAAAACTATAATAAAAGCAACGTCAGCGCACTGCCACACGCTCTGAGCCACAATGAGCGCCAACTGAAGTACGACATTCCGTGCTGCGCTGGTGCCGACGTCACCTGGTTGGCATACGTGAAGGTAGACTTGTCTGCTCCCGTCTTGTTATTCAACCCGTTGTCTTCCGTGGTTTTATTAATTCATTTCTTATAATATGTTATTTTGATCTACGAGCCTCATCTCCATAATTCCGCATGAGAAAATAAAAGCAGGGATTGATCATTTTATCAACGCTACGATCTCATATGTAAATGGACTGAATGAAATCGAATGCGGAAACAAAATCCCATTGGTGACCTCGTGAGGAGGTGCGCAGCTCGGGCGAGTGCCGGGTCGGAGTTTGCTGGTCGAGTGAGCGACGGAATCACGGCGGCAGATGCACTGAAAAGAAGTTTTGCGATTCCACAATTATTGACAATAAAGTATCGCACTGTTAAAATTAAAAGCCTCTCTTTTTTTTGTTATGCTGGAGGCTATTCGAGAAAGACGTTTCACTTTTTGGTTAATCTCTGTGTCGTGTAAGGTTATGAATAATTTGAGAAATTAAAAACAAGCGTGTAAGATATGGTGAAGATCCTAATGAAAAATGTGCTCAAGGACGAGTTACTTAAAGGTTTATACATACATTGCGTGGACCCCGAAATGTGCTGCTCTTGCATCGTGTAAGTGAGAGGCTCGTGCCATGAAAAATGGCATTTTCTTACTTAAGTTTCTCACCGAAAACATGCGAGCGTTTTTTCTCTTTTTTTGAACGAGCTAAACCAAGTTAGCTGCATACAGAATTTTTAGAGTACTTCTCTCTGAAGAAAACCACCATCCGTTCTAACGCTATACCTCAGTCACTGTGTCTTTTCGACGCCAGCCAGAGTGCGTTTCACTACAGTAAACCTCTGGCATTACGATATGCAGCTGGAGCAGCTGGCCAACAGCCGTGTTTTTGCCCTTGAATTTAAACAGTTGTAACATTTTATGAAGTTACGACTTCTGCGTTATGTACATGACATCTTATCATGCGCTGGAGCTACGGAAAGAAGTGCTCTCGTAATTATAGAGGAGGCGGTCGTAACCAGACTGATGGCCCGCACTTACGCCGCATAACCTCGAGACCTCTTGCTTATGAATACGTCGTGAAAAGCACCATAGCCGAGTTGAATTTTATACATTACGACAGCAATGTTCTAGCAAATCGCAGGCGAGTGCTTGCAAGCAGCTGGTCAATGCTGCTCTAGAAATATATTTGGAGTCCACAAGCATTTAACGTTTAACATTTACAATAGAACGAAAATAAGACAACGTGTAGTGGGTCCCAAATATTTTAGCACTTCCATAGGATGCGCTTTATTGACTGAGAGAAGCTAATTTACTATTCTTACAACAAGCGTTTTTATGGAAGTTTTCTCACCTTGTTTTTCTACGCAAGTTACACCTTTTCTCGTTTTATACCACGCGTCAAAACAACACAGCAACAGTTTACACAATCATATAAAACCGAATTAAAACTAAGAAGAGTTGCTCAAAATATAACAACATTCAGTGCAAATCCTGTGACGATGCTGTAAAATTGAGAACAGATGCAAAATGTGGTGACATAGACAAGTAAATATAACGTTGCTTCAAATCAAATTGTATAACACTCTCAGAATGTTGCAACAGACGTTCATTTTCTCTAACAAATAATCAAATCTTGTAACAATGCTTCATATATTACAGGTTCAAACAATGCTGCAACATCTGTAATCACAGGTTCAAAACAATGTAACAGATGCAAAAAATAGTAACGAAAAGTCATAAGTTGTAACAACATCTTTTGAACTCCTATCGACCAAAGAAATTATTTTCCCGCACTTCCTCATTCAATAAAAATTGAAAATAATGGGTCCACCTCAAAATCCCAAATGTCAAAATCCTGAAAGTCAAAATCCCGAATATCTAATTCCCGACCATATTTGGCAGTTGAAGCGTCGACCCGAATTGGTGGTGTGTGTTACGAATTGGTGGTGTGTGTAACGAATTGGTGGTGTGCGTTACAAATTGATGGTGTGTGTTACGAATTGGTGTAGTGAAGAATTGAAAATAATTGATGAAAATTATCCATGACAGCTCGTATTTAAATTTGGTATAAGATGTTTTTAACTGAACTGGACTTTCGAGATTTTAATTTTTTGGATTTAGATATTCCGGATTTTGACATTCGGGATTTTGACTTTCGGTATTGTGAATGCCTCCCGACAATAATATGGTGCTAGGTTCCATTACTTACCGGTCAGTGGATACTTACCACTGACCGGGAAGTAGTGGAATTTTCCAGAACAACTCTGACGTGGCCGGTTCACGTGTGACATGTATTGCTGTTCAAGAACTGGGAGTGAAATGTACATACCACCGCTTTTTCCATTGTTAGGTCCTACCTACAACGATAATCTGTTTTTGCCGGCGCAAGACTTGTGGTCGCAAGAAGATGATAGATATTGAGAGCCTGGATTTACTTGTGATGTTGATTGAAGCTACTCCAACCATCACCGTCAAGGATCTCCATAGAACTCTTCGTGCCCCGTTCGACAGCAAGCCCTACGTCTCAGATGCCACAGTTGCACCATCTGAATGGCATCGCGGAAACATGCACTGTGGCGGCAGCGCGCAGAGCAGGAAAGTCGCTGCGGCAGCACCGGCAGGAGGTTCTCTGGCATGTCATTGACACGTGCGTGCTGTTTGTCCCTCCAGTCATTGCGGCAGACAACTACATCCATGCCAACAGCTACTTGATCAAGAGCCTTAATCAACAGGATGTTTTCTTTTTTGCAAAGTTTTAAAATCTCACATTTGATATTTATTCTTTGCAGTATTGTAATTTTCAAAAATTTTGTCTGCAAAGTTTCAATGTGCATTATGTGCGACGCTAAGTGGCCACTTTACTGTTTATTTTGCGTATAAATAAATGTGTCGGAAATTGTTAATTTGTCACAATAATGTATACGCACTTCACTATTTTTTGTATAATTGTTATCCTTTTTGAACGATGTTACAATAAAGTGACTCTGTCACTACACATTGCTTCTTTGTTCTGATGGATAGTTTCACTGTGATTCATTCTGCTGGGTGTCGTTATAATTTGTCGTTGTTGCTATTTTTTGCGACACTGTCTCTGTTTTTCTATTCCCTGTTATATTAAATGGTTCATCGTTGTCAAATTTGCAGTTCGTCGGTACATTTTGAAAGAATGTGGTTATAAAACGAGAAAAGGTGTAAAAGTGTTTATATCATCAAATAGTCTCATACTTGACAAATGAGATATGAGGCGGCATCTGCAAAAGAAGGCATTCAAGTGTTCAATTAGTGTGGAAAAAGATAGCTACTTACGTCCAGTTTCGAAGAACGTTTTGAAATTTTTCCATGTGCGTATTTCGAAAATCAGAAAAAATTTTTGCCCGTATTTCGGCTTCATTCTGCATAATTAATGACGTCAGAGCAAATCTACGCTTGTTTTATCAAAAAGATCGAATTATTCATAAAATTGCTAGAACAAACTAATCAAGATCATTTTTGAAACAAGTCTACTTGCTCAACAGATGTGCTTATTCACAAATTTCATCATCGGCTGTATGAGGAAGCTTTTGTCCACTACCCAGCGACCAGCCGCTCACAAGATAAGGATAGAATGCGCGTGACTGCAACGAGTCACGGCAGCCTGCAAGCCGCTGCACGTCTTCAGAAGACGGTGCGTGTAAACTCCGTATTTCAGCAGCCGAAAGCTTCATCGCATGGACTCTTCCATTGCCCTAGGGTAGATATGTGGACAACTTTTAGCTGCGGTCAAGAACAGTTGTGGACATGATCGAATTCGTTCCATCAACAGCCTGAAAATTTATTGAGCCGAAAATTTTTTGGACAGCATTATTCCTGTTATATATTCATAATGAACAGTGAACTTTGAAAATTTGACTAAAAATTATTTCAATTCTGCTTTAGACTTTTGTGACGACTGCATTTTACCCCTATGCAATCATTAGTAACTTTTTAGAAGCCCCTCAATAAATCGCGTGGAGTTTTTCATAGGATTATCGCAGGCATGTGTACAGTTTAAGAAAAATTGCAGTTTGATCATCAGGATGGCAACCAGAGAAATGTACAAAAGTTAAAAAAATGAACACTGACCCATTCTAACTTGATGTAGCCAGATCTAACTTTCCAAATTATTTGTTTATTAAGAAAAAATGATCAATGAGATTTCAATTCATCAATTTCATTTGGTGCGTTCCACTGCAATCCATGATCAAACGGAAGACTGCTGGGCAACATCAACGCATTTTTTCTAATGCGATGCACGCGAATTCATTAGCAAATTTACGGACAAAATAGAAGTGGATGTTGAAACTGCATTTAATGTGTGGTGGACTCATAGAGCAGCTGCGAGCCGTGGCAGCGTTTGCATACTTCTACTGACGTTCAGCATAATTTTATGTTACTGTCTATTTATTCCCAATTGACAACACATTAAAATTTATATTCCATCTACTAAAATTCCGTAATTTAGATTTACAATTTTTCATAATTAGTAGACTGATATGGGATGTTTTCAATAAAATTTGGGTCCCATCATCATGTAAATTTGTTTTTTAAATGCCTCATAGCTAACTCTAAGACGCGATGACGGTTACCTCTGGTCGAGCCTGGGCCCATTTCCGACACGTGCATGGAATTACGGCCGAGTTCTCCCTCCTCTCAACATCAGCGGACTGGGATCACCGGGAATCGAACCTGCGCCGCATCTCATGGAAGGTGGCGCTGTTAACCACTAGGCCACGTTGGCCGTGTTGCCAGCCGATGTCTGAGAGAAGTTAATTCAAAGGTTGAATAGTCAAATTGAAAAACACGTAAGTCGCAAATGAAGTCTTCATCAACATTATCTTCACAAGATGGGTGCGAAATTAAAGTGCGCTGTTATGAATTCTTGATTAAGTAAGGTAATTCAAATTTTTGTAAGTCGGTTGCGTACTTTGAAATTTTCATGTTCAACTCTAAAAATTACTTATATTGAATCGTTCAGAATAATGGATCGCTCCGAGCTGATTTACTTCCGTTAGCAAATGTACGTTAGGTTCAAAGTTCGATCATGGCCGAGTCGCACTGCGCACCCGCCCATACTCGTTTGCATATGACAAAAGTTGTTCAAAGGCTACGAACCTCGGAATTCTTTATTCAGCCAGAAATTGGCAGCAGAGCGGCCATAAATTGAAAGATAATATTGGGGCGAGCGGTGCCGCCATTTCCCGAGGCTCTAAAAACAATCTTGGAGCGGAACATAGGAAGCAGCGTTAGAGTCCACTCGATGGTCCAACAGGAGGCCTAAGTCAACTCCAGCGACACAAATGGCTCTCTTATTCAGGCTTTTATACGCATTTTATAGCGATCGGGTGGTTACAGGTTACGCTGTGTCGCCGGGGATCCCATCTCGCGCAGCTGCGATATTCACGCATCGCGTAGTCACCGTTGTTGTCCCTGCGCGGCACCGCCTTCTTTATTGGGTGTTGAAGCCCGTGTTGCGTAGCTTCCAGTCGCCTTTACTGCACCAGATTATCTGTTTCACTTAATATGCGATCAGTTGACTTGACTTCATAATTCAGGGGCTCTGCAGAATAACAAAAGATAATTATTCACAAGCATAACAGCCACGAGTTCGTCTTGTTTTCAAATGTGCTTGCCATACAAGCTGCTTGTACTCGAAAATATGTTTTGTGGACACTTTTCTCACGGTCTAACTTAAACATTCCGATAGCTCACACAGTTACATATTTTGCACATTTCAATTCTCTTTGGTTTAAAAAAAAGTAGAGTGGTTACTAATGCGAAAACAGACATCACGCGATGTCAACTCGGGCTTCACTCAAGTGCTACTTGGTACAAATAGCGTGCAAAAGATTAATTCCACCAAAAATCCTTCACACGAATAATAACTGAGGGGAATTAGTGGAATGTTTGGCAGTGCATTGAGCATAGACATTAGTTAACGGTGTTTCAATTGGGTGGCATCTTATGAACTCTCATCTTACTATGAAACACTTGGTTGCAAAATACAGGGACAATTGTGTTTTTCTAATTTATGGTGGTATTATAGTACTCAAAAAGTTACAATGAGAAGATTTTTGCGGTCTCTCAGTTCTGAGTATATTTATCCACAAAGAAAGCTTACGATAAGTTTTCGTGTGCGTTGCTAAGGATAAGTTTCTCATAAATGGGTTGCATTTGATTAAGTATAAACTGACGGAAGTTAAAGGGTGTTGCAGTTGCAAGAAGACCTTCAATTAGCCAAGAGGCGCGCTGCCTTCATTTCTCAAGGGGTTTCGAAATAGCAGAGAGCTGGCAAAGGCCGTACTTAGAACAGATGAACCGAATTCTATTTTTCCTGAAAAGGGTAGCAAAAGCCAGGTTTTTCTCTGTTAACGCTCCCTAATCGACAATAAAACCCAAGCTTTCTGTGCAGAAACTGCAGAGATGAAGATACTGGGAGTGATAACCTCCTATTTTCAGGTCATTTTATGCATCATCAGAGGTAATCATCACACCTTATTCTAGGCTAGTTTTTCTTTCCATTGCTTATCATCAAGTGTTGAAGCTCATATTTTCCCAGACCCAAATTATGTACTTTCAGGAATCATTTCAATGACATATTTGGAATTCAATGTCAACAGTTTTCAATGATACATATGACACAGATATAATTACATAATAATAAACTATATGATAGAATAATTTATTTCGGTCCTCGTGCCGGGCGATTATTTTGAAATGAGATCCGAATACATCAATAGAGCTGCTCATAGAAATTAATGAACCCTGAAACACAATGTGTCACAAAGCGGTTGAAGGAGAAGCTTCATTAGACCTAACAGCAATAGTGAGGAGTTCTCTTACGATCCATTTGGGCGTCAGTGATGCAAATATAGAGAGGATGATTGGATCTCGAATTGAAATTTGCAGTAAATACAACCGAGACGTGACTAGCCTTCCATCTTTTAATCTTTTATGGTGAGTCACACAACACTGTAATGATTAAGCCCAGCCTGATCATTTTTATTGATTTGATACCAGTCGAAAAAAGTACATATTCGTCACCAGACGGCGACAGTGCTGGGAAACAGCACCCAGCGAGCTAGCGGCAGAGCTGCCTCGTATCTAATGAAACGATTCGTTCCTGGTAGCCGTAGAAGCCAAGCTTTCTGTACCTCGTGGAACAAACGAGTTAAGACAGTTACTGAAATGTAATGAATGTAAAGACCCACAATCCTAAAAATGTATTGAGAAACCAAATCCTAGAATTAACATATTTAAAAGGAATAAAAATTTTAATTTGTTAAAATTACAGAGGCACGGAAATACGTTCTTCGAAGCGCAGTGATGTACTGTCGGTGACCTGGTCTCTAGTAGAAGGCGCGCAGAAAAGAAGGGAGGAAAGAATGAGTGTGCACGGTAGAAGGTAAGCGTTCATTGACGGTGATGTGTGTGGGACGGGCGGGAGCCAGGCGGCGTTTTTGCGTTATAGGTTCGTGGTGCCGAAGATATTCTGGAGGATCGCTCCAGAATATGCTCTCAGAATATGCTCTCTCTCTTCAAAAGATACCTAATCGTTTGAAGAGAGCACATCTCTCACGAGGTAGCGATTTTGCTTCATTTTGTGTTATGGTAGGAATTTCGTTGGCCAAACGTATTCCTTTCTCGTAGATACGATATTGGTGGTTGGCTGAACCATGACGAATGCATTCCAAAAACTTGTTTGGAAAAACTTCTACATCAAAGGCCGCAGCCGGTAGGACCTTCGAGAACACTCGTGTTACCTCCCAGTCAAATAACTCCTTCAACAACGATGGTGTGCGACTCGAGGTCTAACGGTTGCCGAAATTTCACCGGTGCTTTTAAATGATGACGCAGGCGAAACCGCAGCCGACATGCACCACTCACAAAGTGATCTCCAAGAAAAAACAAAAAACAAAACAAACATCGGCATCTTAGGATGCTTTATTTCCAATCAAGCCTGATACATATGATCTTAAGCATTGGTTTTTCAAATGTCTTATAACTAACACTATATATAGGACACCTTGACGGTTCCCCCGTGAAGCCGGTACCCATTTCCGACACCTGGGTTGAGTGGGGTAATGTGCTTGAGCTCTCCCTTATGCCCAACGGGGAAAATCGCCGCGCCAGTGCCGGGATACGAACCCGCGTCTCCAACATACAAGGCCGATCCCTTAACCACTGTACCACTGCGAGCATGCACGCCTAGAATGTGGTTGGTTGTTAGCTAATTCACACGGGATTAGCCATGTGTACGAATACTTTCGGCTGATAGACAAACTTTTTACATGAAAAACTGTTTTTTATTCTAATCTTCGAAAGTCACATTATAAAAGCACACGTGAAGATTGGACATCAAGTTCATCCTAACTAAAACTCAAAAAGTAACGTATGCAAATTCAAGTAAAATATCAAGCATTTCCATTAAATCGCCCTGACGAGACACGATACTTATTATTCAATCTTGTAAATAAAACATCATGTTTCCTATCTGATCACCGAATGATTCGAACCTCCTTTGATGTTCTTCATTACTTCACGAGGCCATAAATATGCAGCGTTGAACAAAGTAAATATTCTTTTTCCGTGTATAAACTATGAGAATATGATTTCTGCAAAAAAGCTCATTTGGCGCGGTAGCGTTGGACTTCTTTCATTTCTGTGACACTGATCACTATACTCGACTGATGACCATGAAATTGGATCCAGGTCGATGGGAGGAACAGAAGCGATTGAAAACCAAAAAGTTCGAGAAGAAATTCTGAGTTCTGCCCTGCGACTACCAAGTGACAACGAAGGAAAAAGATTGACTCGAAGGCCAGATGAATTTGTTAGTTTCTCGTGTGAAAGTCAGTGATGCAATGCAGAAATGATAAATTACATTATGAATCCACTTCTGTTTTTAGATAAAATTTTCAGTTAGAAGATCATGATTTTATAAACATCAGATATTTCTATCTTGTTTTATTTGTTTCGATTTTCTCAACAGATTTAAAACCAAACGGAAGCGTATCCTTTTACTTCCACTGCTGTGAAGAGGTAGGTGAAAAACATTCTCTTTGTTTCTATTTACGTTCGGAAATGTGGTCAATGTGTGCATGTTTTCAATAGATAGTGGCATGACTATAAAATAATGGCAACATTATAAAAATTTTTGGTTGTAAATAATAGCAAGCATCATTCATATGTCGCAGTTTGTTCCATTTATGTCAGAATCTCAAGTCCAGTATTATCTGAAACTGCCAAAGTTCTTACCAAATGAACAAAATATTCAATACAACAGGAAAAATAGATTTTTATTAGTGTATGCATTTTCAATGTACAGTCGAACAAATTCTTTTGCATATTGAAACTCAAACTCCTTCAGAATAAGACACACAAGATAACTGTAAATTGGTTCAAAGGAGGTGAGAATTTATTGAATGTGTACATATGAATTTCAATCGACGGTTAGATGGTCAATGCTCAGCGTGGGCCATTCCATTGAGGCACAAACACACCCAATGTGTGCGGCACGAACTTCGAAGCCTCACGTAGCATCTCGCTCACAAGTCTCATACGGATCTTCACCGCGGTCAGCTCATGTACTCAATTCACCAGACTGAACAGAAGTGCAGGATATTGCTAACTGGGAAGTGCACTGAGAGGGCTTCGATAGAATTGAAATGTGCGAACTTCAACTGATAACAAATATTTATTTTGTAAAACAACTGCCAATATTTGTAATTTTAAATAAACAGCACCAATTTTGAGGAAATTGAGCGAGAAGAAAAAGCAGGTGCCACACAGCAAAGCTAAGTGATCTTAAAAATAAAATGATTTTAATTAAGACAAGAGGCTGAAGACTCACGCAATTAGTTAAGAAAAGAGGCTGTAGGCTCACGCAATTAATTAAGACAAGAGGCTGTAGGCTCAAGCAATTAGTTAAGACAAGAGGCTGAAGGCTCACGCAATTAGTTAAGACAAGAGGCTGAAGGCTCACGCAATTAGTTAAGACAAGAGGCTGTAGGCTCAAGCAATTAGTTAAGACAAGAGGCTGAAGGCTCACGCAATTAGTTAAGACAAGAGGCTGAAGACGCAAGCAATTAGTTAAGACAAGAGGCTGTAGGCTCAAGCAATTAGTTAAGACAAGATGCTGAAGGCTCACGCAATTAATTAAGACAAGAGGCTGAAGGCTCACGCGATCAGCTTCCATAGCTGTGATGAACGCCCCTGGAGAGCAGCTTCCTTGAGGATGAAGAAATAATGTAGAATTCTGAGGCCAAAATTTTTTGAACATGAATAAAAAATGCAATTTCCCGCTGTGTATAATTTTTGCATTGTTCTCATCTGAGCAGAGTTGTTCCATGCTTGAACGTGAAGAATAACAATGAGTGTTGCCAGCTCTGTGTGACTATCCGGCGTGTTCTGCAACCCTCACGCAAACGCTCTGTGAGGACAACCAACCCGCGTCCTACGATTTGCAGCGCACACAAATTTAATTATCAGCAAAAAAGGTCGTACGGATTGCGCTAAAGCATCCTTGGATCAGGAAAAAAAACGATGGTACGCTTGTTAATTAAAATGGTGCAGAACGCATATTCCCTTAAAATAATGAATAGCATTGTTGAAAGTTTTCTTTTTCATTTCTCAGTTTGATGGACTAATAATAGTAGGACAAAGTCTTTTAATGGTCGACTGAACTATGAGGTTGCACAACAAAATCATTGTTAAACTTTTACTAATTGAACTGAATAAACTTGTTTATGGATAACTGTTAGTGGTAAAATGTGTACTAAACGACTACTAAACTTGAACATCAACGCTTGTACTTCCCCCATTTTTTCGCCTTCAATCAGTAAATCTTAAGCTAATATATACGTATTTTCACGATAATTGTATAAAGATTATTGATTTCATATACTGATCACCAACTCGTCTATTTAACCTTTATTTCAAATTCTTTGAGCAATATCGACTCGTTAAAATGTGTGAACTTGTAAGCACTGTTACAAACACCTAAGTATTTATTTCAGTATTACAATTCCAACGCATTTTAGCTCAAATAATCTGACTTTTGTACTTTCTACTGTCAGACTTTTCCATAAAATCTTTTCGAAGGTGGTTCACTCAGACTGGTCAAATCTCTAGCACATATTTGTTGTCGCCAGTCTTCAGTTGAAGCTTCTTAGTTCCGCGTCGTGCACCTGAAATGCGGATCAGATTCTCCTTTGAATAATGTTTCATAGACTCGCATCATGGACCTGAACCACAGTTCGGAAATAATTATTCGCATGTTGACCTCAAAGAAACAAAAATTCCAGGAACTTTTCCATTGCATAGCATGAGCTGCCACCGAGCGTGTTCCTCGATTTTACCCGAGCGCTTCGACCCATCATTCCGTAGCATGGGCCTCAACCCTGTAGCGCAAAACTTTTCTTGCCAATCGTCACCAATTTTTGAGAGCATCAAACTAGTTACAAGTGAGGTGTTGCTCGCGGAGGCTGTTTCGTACTAGAACAGCACAGCAACTTTTGGACGATAAAAGTACTGCTATTTTTATTTGCGGTTAGATTGACGTGCGTTTGAGAGTAACTGGAAAGTTTAAAATGGATCGCCAGGAAGTGGTTTTGGAGCATGTCTTTCGTTTGAATGCGATAGGTATTTAGCGAACGTTTCTAGGTTCTTGGCTGTAGTTTTGAATTGAGTTGCAACTAGAGTAAACGAGGGTTTTTAATTTTTTATTCGAAAAACTGCCTATGAATCCACTTAACACTTAATGCAGAAACGCAAAACAAAATGCTTTGTCAATCATTGATTCTTCGTCATACGTATGATAGGCCGCGCGAGTATTAGCCGGGGAGTTAGGATATATTTCGTCAGCGTATAGCGCTCAAAATTTATTGCTCAAATGCAAGTGCATGAAATTGCTCCGTCCATACGTAAGGATTTCGCTAAGAACCTCAGTGGGTTTTTATTTTCGTCGATACGATGATCACATCGAAATTTTGTAGCAAAGTTTAATGATGCTTGAACCTTTTTTTTTTTTGAGCGACCTCACAAAGGAGCGGTATTTTGATAATACCAAACGAGAATGATTCTAACCTCAGCTCAGCATAAGCTGTAAATCCATGATTAGCAGAGAACTCCGAATTCAATGTGCGATTATAAGTACTCGGTAAAAGGTAGCAATTAGTGGCGACGTCAACTATTTGTATTATTAAGGGAACTCACATCTAGCGACTCACTATTGTCGGGTGATTGTGATAGTTTTCTCATAATTTTGCTTGGATATGTGAGCGAATTCTAGAATTTTGAGATGCAAATTGAAGGAACATTAGTGTATACTTTTATTTTATCGCCGTTAATGATGTGTGCACGAGGCGTGCCTGGACTGTACTGTCTTGTATTTGAGTATGAAAGGGATCAAAAGGATGTGTGCTTCATTGCAACGACCGGCAGGCTCTGCAACGCTCACGCGTGGTGCTCGATGAGTGGAACCCACGTACTGCAGCGCGCAAGCCGCAAACTTAAATCATTCGTTGCAAGAACATCACAGACGCAGAGATAGAATAAATTTGAAACTGAAAAACAAGCAAATGGTGTGGGTATTAATTCTTATGATCCGATTAAATTCATGAAGAAATTACAAAAAATTATAAAACTATTCAAATGTTTTAATTCAGTTTCTCAGATTGATGATAAAAATTAAACAGCCCAATGAGTATCATCAGTCGGTTAGTTTACAACTTCGGAAAAACTTTTTCCAAAATGTTGTTGTGAAAAGGGAAAATATGGAATACAGAAATCATCAACAGTAAAATATGAACTAAGAAACGGTAATTCACTTTGCAATTCAGGGTAGTGCGAGCAAATTTTCATTTAGGCGTGTCACAAATTCGACTGGTAATCCTTTCAACGAAAATAAAATAGATCGGCGTTAAGATGGAAAAGGATAGCTCGCAATTTTGGTGTAAAGCTTATTTCCGGAACGTAACCTCTGACCTAAAAAAACTGAAGTAGATCATTCTGTTCAAACTGAGATGTGGAACTTATGTACGGTAATGCAGCAACTACTTCCCCGTCCACGAGTTTGTCATTATATGATAATGGTACTCGAAAAAATTCTGAACTGCTTTTCTACTGAGAGTGTAGAGAGCAGAAAACAACGGACGATGAACTAGAGTGCTGGGAGTACTCTGTCCTTCATATTCTCATACGTGGCACTCTACGCCCGCATACAGCCCGCACATCCCGAGGCTGCTTAGTTTCCTCCACAACGCTCGAGTCGAGCTTACCCTCGCGACACCGTGCAGCTGCGGCTCGATCTCATCTCTGCCATCTCTGGTGAGGAGGCGTCGAGTGGCTGGCACCGCTGGACAGCGTCAGCTCCTGAAGATGTTCAGCGTCTGGAGGTGTGGAGCCCTGGGTGATCTCTCATTGTTTTCTGTAACTAGCGGCCTCATTAGTTCGATTTATTCTTGACTTGCCAGGATCTCCGAACGAGTAAAAGAGCGATGAATCTTGCTCTCTTATTCATTCGTGAACCTTTAACTTTCTTTTACTGAGAATACGATTCTCTCATTACGATTCTACATCGTTCACATTACTTTTCCTTCTCCATTATCCACTGTAGCTGGCTTATAACTGCTGCTGCTGCGTGCAGTCTCTGGATTTTAATGTTCCTTACAGATTAAGGTTCATTTGGAGTTTATATTCAGGTATTACATGAATGAAAGGGCATCTGACATCAGCTCATACCTATCACAGCAGATATCTCATAGATATTCTCCTTTCAGAGACCGTACATGCGCCTGCCGCAGGGAATGGTAAAACGAAGGCACGCATTATCTGCATTGCGCTTGAACCAATTGCTTGAAATTTTAATTGCCGTTTCCGAGCTCATTCTTTTCGTGGCACGTGAAAATTCTTCCAAAAAGGGGGCCTGGGTGGGTCGATCGCCAAGCCTCTGATATGTTCATTAAGTTAAATACTTTTACTAGCAGGAGAGATACGAAAATTTGCAACTTAAAATGAGTGACTAATGCGCGGATGAACAAAAACACAAGGAATTTGGCGTTTTTGGAAAGTTCTGTTAATTTTTTGAAAATTTCTGTTAATTGAAAAAAAGATTCTCCACATCAAGAGGAGCCGTGTAGGCACCACTTGCACTGTAGTGACTACAATTACATTTGCCAAGTCGCAGGAATTGGATGCCGTGACCTCATGAACTCTTTACTCATTTGTTTCCTCTTCACATATAAAAGCAAACAAAACAAATTTTTCGTCCTGAGCAACTACTTATTTCTTTAGGTTCTAAAAAGCAATTAATCACAATGAATTTTCCAAGATGTCCTTAGTCATCGTTGCAATATTAAGTGATCACGAACGTCTAAGAAATTTCACAATTTGATGGGTACAGCAATTTAAAATTACAAGCCGAGTACCAAATTTTTGTTTTCATTTTCGTTATTTCACCCCATACGTCTTTGAAATATGAAACTTTTCTCGAAAAACGAATAAAATTAGACACAATAGAAACTTCATTAAAATCAAACTTATATTGTACCCCGAAATACAGCAATTAAACACGAAACTGAAGAAATAGTGTGAAAAAGCATTCGCAACATTTGACAAATCAAAAATATCAATTGGTCCCATGGCGCTCAATGGCTACAATTCAGCCCAATAAATGTTGCTAGGACGAGATGAGAGCTTCGAGCTAGACCAGAGCGATGTCATCCCATTCATCAAGACCGACTCTTTCTAATTAGGCCAGATCAGCTGAACGTCATTTGCAAATTTGAATTTTTAGGTGCAGTCGGAGACTTCGGATTTGATGAACATTCAGAGACTGCCAGGGTCAGTTTCTAACGCATCCGATTGATTCGCATCCGATTTCCGGTGAAAATCATTTTGAGTTTGAGGTTATTATTTAATTGAAAGATCCTGAAAGTCCTTTTCAGCCTGGGGTTCTGAACCGAAGGAATGTGGTCTTTTGGCAAATTTTCTCAACACTTTCCCAAACATCTCTTCTCTTCGAGCTCATGAAGTCGTCTTGGGCATGCAGTGTACACATCCCCTCAGCTCGAAGTTCTCTCTCCTGTTCATAGTGGGACTCATATTCTTTGGTTGCATGTAAATATTCGGCCATCGCCAAGCAATACTATTGTAGTTGTTGCCAAGCTCCTCAATTTTGGTTTCATGTGACCGCAGAATTATTTCAAATCGTCATTTTCTTCCTTGCAAAAATCATTACTGTTTCCCATTCGAGTAACATGTTTGTTCCGACATCAGTGAGACTAAAGCAATACTTCAAATCTTCTCCTTACAAAACATTGGGATTGTTTATTAGAGACATTCACACCTAGAGACATTCACTCCATTATTTTCCCAACTCGCGACGAGATATTTCACTGCATCATGATTAAAAGCATAGAGTGATCTCGATGCCAAAGAACTTACGTGGAACACTTCATCCCACATTTTTCGTCAGCGTTCCTCTGTAATTTCATAATAATGACCTGCATACAACTAAATAGACTTTGAAATTTTATTTGGATATTTTTTCCATCCATAGACATTTTTGAGCTGTTCAATAATCCTTTTCCTCTATTAAATCTAACGTTTTCTCAGTTACGACACCCTGCGAATCCTGAGCGATGTTGATTTGGCAAAAACTGTTTGTTCGCTGAAAAAGAGACCTTTGTCTCTAGACAACAGAGAACTGACCT